>MU157927.1:69867-100333 GCA_015657495.1 Crepidotus variabilis
GAATTCTGAGCGATCCTGTTCATCCCGTTCTATCGCAGGTCGAGTCACCTGTGAATCATTGCTGGATGAATCTAGCATTTGGATCAATAAAAAAATATACCTTTTTCCTAGAGAAACCACAACGACAAAGTGTTCTATATATTGTTGCTTGAGATACTTCAACACGACAGACATGGCGCCGATAATCCGCGATTTCTGAAAGCATACATGTACGACTGGCGTCGCCTCTACCTCTCCAGTTTCTCGAAACAGCTTGCGTAGACGCCTCATAGTACGAGTCGAGTTCCTGTGGAGCCGTCAATTTCATCGTCGTCTATTCCGGCTTTGGACATTCGCAGAGCAGTTCTAGGGATGTGTCGGCGCATCAGGAGGGGCGAGAAGACAGCGTGACAACGCCAACTACCATTGTTTGATCACACAGAGTCAAGACCTGTCAAATTTGAATCTCCGACTATGTTCATATTTTCGAAATGATGGCCTATCGTTTTGCAAACAGCTGTAATAGACCCACACTTAGAGGGCTCGAAGGAGAGAAACTTTTAAGATTCGTGGCCTGGACGAACCCGTTGAATGTGTGATGGGTTGTAGCGGGGAAACATGAAGTGATAGAAGTCTGGGTAGGGGACCATTATGATTGGGTCGTCATAGAACCTTGGCAATTTAGCTTTTCATGATATGGCTGTTGGCCATCTCACTTAACTTGAATAATGAGGCTTTGTGGGTTCGCCATTAGTCAAGAGGCAGAGAAGTTCAAGTTACTCTGAAGGAAAGAGAAAACGCGGTCACATGATGGATACTCACCCCTATCTAGACCTCGCGAATCCGCGTGGACGCCTCACTGGCAGAAAAGTTCAGGTGGCTCATGGAAATATAGCAAGGATCGAAGTGTGGATTTAGGGTCGCATCAGCCTGCCCAATGCTAATCAATACAAATGATAAACTACAACAGTCGCGAAAGTCGAATGGTCGAAATTTAGTCGAAATTAAATAAAGTATCATCAAAACTACTACCCTTAACCCCCACATAAACTAGTCGATGTAAAAGTCAAAAAAGGTAGATAATTTGATCTAATAAACGCGAAACGGGTGAGTTGCTGTAAATAAAAATCTACTGCAAACGTACATCAGAATGCGAAGTTTGAATGGCTCGTTGAAGATGTAGATGTTGATCTCTCAAGCGACGATGCAATATCCACCGTTGGAGTTGCCGCCATTCTCTTCTTCAGAAGGAGGTCTTGTCTCAGGCGCGTTACTGGAGATGACCCAGTAGCCACCGCTGCTATTTCCACCGTTCTCTTTGTCATGAGGGAAAGAGGTGGTGATTGCAATGGCGACGTTCTCGAAGGAATCCATTAGCGCTGTTGTGGATATTTTGACTGAGGCGAGGAAGGACTGATAGTTTGCGAAGAGCGAACTGGAGATTTGGGGTGGGAATAGGATGGCTTTTATATGTTTCTAGACATATGTTGAAATATTTAGAAAGATAATCCTCAGATCGAGATTTCCTACATCTGACTGGATTCTTGCTTGAAGAATGGTGATTTTTGAATATATTTGAGAAGTGCTGCTCTGCATTTTCTCACCGATAGGCGAAGATTCTTTGTAAGAGAGACAATAGGAGGGTTTTGTTTCGTACAACAAACATACTTGTTAAAATGTGATTGGAGAAGACAAAAGACTTGTCAACGATGCTTGCAGTGTACATCAGTCAAGCCATATGAACACTTTGTCTTCTAATGGGTTACTCACTGGCTTTTATGTGTAATCAACGGTCGGGGTCAACTCAATGCCAGTGTCAAACCCAGCACTCAGGATGGAAGACACGCCTCTGAATAACACGGCTCATGCGTCATAAAGGTGTAACCTGACCCTTGACTTCGTCGACCTACAAGTCATAGAAACGGCAAAAACACCGTGTCACAAACTTCTGCACCATGTAGGCCTAAGGCTTGAGCCCTAGTGATTTGCATAGAGATCCTGCTTTTGAGTGGTAAAGAAGGAATAAGTCAGAATTGTACCTTGACTTAATCCATAGCCAGCCTCTTTTGTTCGGCTGTTAATTACCTCGCTGCTCGTGTTTGGTTACCTCAAAGGGTATGCTATTCAATCCTCTCTCCGCACTCCGCCCATAGGACGAGGTACAAGAACATACCTGACAATCGTTATTGTCTCATCAAGAATGCATTGCCACGAGGCAAAATTTCGAGAATCCTCCTTGCATGCTGATTGTGAGCTTGGCACCTTAATTTGTGCTTCTAATTTACCTGTGACCTTTCGAGTCAGACCCTGAGTTACCGGATGTGGTGGTTTAATTGCCATCTTTCAATGGACAGTCGGGGTGGGCAATCCATCGACAAAGTAAGAATTTACGAGCTTGGCCTGTTAGACACCCAGACCTGAACCAAGAGCAAGGCACACTTCCGAGCCGTGAAAGTAGTCATTATACATATTCCACGTTGAGTTCAAGCCAAATAGATTACTGTGGCGGGCGAAGATGCTTCCAAAGTTCTGGAAGAGCCAAGAAGCCCCTATCAAAGACTGGCCAACAATTCACACGAGTCAAAATGGGTGATCGCTTGCTTGACTGCTGAGGGTGAGACGCGCTATGGCCACAACCACCACCGTATTGCCAACGTTCACCAGCAACGAACGCGTACTCTGCTTTCATGGGCCATTACTCTACGAGGCAAAGGTTCTGAAAACAAAAACCGTCGAAAATCCCCTACCAGGTCAACTCGGTGGGCCGCAATACTTTGTACATTATAAAGGATGGAAGCAAACGTAAATTTGACCTTATCGATGCTTCTTATATCGAGTCAGATGGGACTAATTCTCTTTCGTATTTAGCTGGGATGAGTGGGTTCCACCTACCCGCTTGCTCAAAATGAGTGAGGAAAACCTTGCGAGGCAAAAGCAACTCCAGTTGAGTACACCTGGTGCGGGCCATGGAGGATCTGGGACTGGCGGTATCTCAAAAGCAGGTGGCTCCAAGTCTGGCGCCGGTGGAGGCAGTAAAGATAATCAAAGTGCGCGTGCTGGAGGAAGAAAAGATGGGGCTAGAGGCACCAAGCGAGCAAGGGAGGATGTATGTTACTTTCACGCACAAGCTTGCTTTAGTGGACTTATTGAAATGAATTCTACAGGATGACAGCACTAGAAAGCCAGAGATGAAACTGAACATCCCAGAAGTGCTGAAAGCCAGGCTGATAGATGACTGGGAGGCCGTAACCAAGAATAACCAGGTTCGCTTCCTCTGTGGTACAAGCAATCTGCGACTGACATTAATCATTCGCCTCAGCTTGTAGAGGTGCCTCGCAGTCCGAATGTGAAAGAGGTTCTCGCCCAGTTTGCAGATCACTGTCTAACAACGCAACCCTCAACGTAAGCCTGTTCATTATATGTTTTGAATTTTTTTCAACGCAATTTCAGTCTCCGTGAGTCAAAACTACTGGTCCAGACCGTGATCGATGGCCTCCAGACATATTTTGACCGTGCGCTTGGTACTTGTCTGCTGTATCGTTTCGAGCGAATTCAGTACGCCACCGTTCGAAGAACATATTACACTGGCCAGCACGTCATTGTTGGCCAGACCGAGAAAGAGATGAGCGAAATCTATGGGGCAGAACACTTGCTGCGAATGCTTGGTGAATTTATCCTGTCGACGAGACATGTTTTAAGCTGAACAATGAATAGTCAATCTTCCGCAGATGATTTCTCAGACCATGCTCGATAGTGACTCTGTCAATTTGATTCGTGACTACGCCAATGAGCTGATGACGTGAGCCATCCTCTCTCCTTCGTAGCTGTGACATTGATTTGAGACCGATTAGATGGATGATACAGGAACAAGACAAAATTTTCCAGAAAGAGTATACTCACGCTACACCAGAGTATCAGAACCTCTCCAGGTCTTGAGCGATTGTCCCTGTACGTTTATCAATCTTGAAAGGTGAAAAAAAATACTGGGAGTGTCAATAATGCTTGTAGGCGTAGCAAGAGTGTTGTCTGTACCTTCCGGTCTTAGCCTTCGCTACTTCGCAATACATTATCCTGTTGCTTCTACCTGTTCAATCTGAGTTGTAGTCGCATAGATGACGTCACATCACCACCTTAGTCTAGATCTCGTTATCAACACATAGCACATTCTCAACCACCATGTCGAAGATTTCTGACCACAAAATTCTCATATTCGATGTATATGGGACACTAGCAGTGAGTTTCAATGAGTTATTTATGACTTTATTTGCTAATATTCGGAATCCAGGACTGGGAAACCGGCTTGTTCGATGCTCTTCAACCACTCTTGAAGAAATACTCTGCGTCACGCTCATGGAGCCGTAAAGATTCTCTCACAGCCTTCTCATCTGTCGAAACGGATCTTCAAGCCCAATACCCCACAATGCTCTATTCGGATCTCCTTGTGAAGTCTCATGAAGTGCTCGAAGAGCGTCTGAAGGCACTTGCAACCGCCAATCCTGCAGCAGGTGGGGGAACAGGGTCCACCTTGGCTGGGGATGTTGCTCCCAGCGAAGCAGAAGCCACCTCCAGTGAAGGGGCTGGTTCTTCAGCAGCAGCTAACGACTTGTCGACTGATTCGTCGGCTCCTGCCCGAGTCGGCACAGATGCTCACAAAGCCTTCGGCTCCTCTATTCGCGAATGGCCGATCTTCGCAGACACAAGTGATGCTCTTCATCGCCTCTCAAAGCATTTCAAACTGGTAGTCCTTTCCAATGTCGACCGTGAATCATTTAAATATACCCATGCTCTGCTTTCCGAGGGCTTGGTCCATGCCGATCTCACGCAGGAGATTTTGAAGTCCTACACTTATCCTGATCCGAACCCAAACAGATTTTGGCATCCCCAGGAGACCACACCCAAATCCCGCTCACCGTTCACTTTGATTCTTACGGCGCAAGATACAGGATGTTACAAGCCTGCAACTGGCGGCTTCACCACCGCCCTCCAGTATCTATCTTCTCAATCCACTCTGACTGGCAATCTCTCTATATCTTCAAATGACGCGGATGGCATCAAGTCCAAAGTTCTCGTCGTTGCTCAAAGTCTTACACATGATCATGAGCCCGCTCACCAACTTGGAATCAAGAGTGTGTGGATCGACAGGCCAGGTGCGGTTACTTGCAATGAAAGACCTGGAGGATCAGACGCGAAGACTAAGTGGACATGGAGGTTTGACACTTTGGGCGCCATGGCCGATGAGTTGGAGAGTGAAACCGCGAGCTCGAGTCAATAAAGTGAAAATTAAGGTGTATGTAGTCTCTACCAAGGTTCAAGAAAAATATTGTAATTTATCCTTCAGCGTCAATCATGTTATTTTGGAGCCGCTCACGTGGTCCTGAGAGCAGTGGTCCCCGTTGTCCGACTCGGAGCTCTGCATTCCCCCACACAACCTACAGTTTCCTCCCTATAACTTCCGTACACTATAAGCTCGACAAAAAAGAAATCATCTGCTGAGACTAGAAAGCCCGTTCTTTTTTTCACCCATGACGAAGCAGGTGCCCTCCTTACTCCCGCAAGCCTATGTCGCTGACTAAGGACTCGGTCCGATGTTACTGTCTCTATTACCCGGTTTTTGGACTTGTCTTTCCTGTCATTCTCCGCTAAGGAGAGATATTAGGCATTGAAGTACAAAGCGCGCTCTCCAGCTCTTGTATGATGAACATAAATCTAACAATTTCACGAAAGATGCTTCAACATCTGCACCGAGAACCAGCAACTCCAACATAGATTTGACTCGCTTGGCAACTCGAACTAGAGTATCATTCGTGCAAAATACGGAAGACGCTGATCCGAGCCTCTCAATTCTTACCCTTCTTCGCATTGTGGCTCAGTTTCTCTCGCCACTTGCTCTGATGAGTCTCTCTCTGAACTCGTCTTCGAGCTCGTAGTTAAATTAGTATCCGTCGGCATCTTTTCAATCGCCGACAATTATCTCATCTTGAAGGCTCGTGCAGGGTAAGACTCGTTGATGAGGCTTTTGAATGGCCGCTATTCTCAGCATTGATTGCGTTAACTCCCCGTACCGACCTAATTTATTACTTAGGTATTTTTGTTCCAGGTCCGGAAGCCCATCGTCGAGTGGCGCAAATTATGCATTGCGAAACTCTGGATAGAATGTTATAAAACGGCTCCTGGCTTTGAATGAAATCTCAACAGCCACTGTTCCAACATTTTCTCTTTCCTCAAGAGTTACAATTCTCAGCTTCAACAACAACCTGGTTCTTTAAAATGATCAAATTCTCCACCTGCTATATTGCTCTCCTTCTATCAAGCGTTGCCTTCGCAGCCCCTGCATCGTCTTCGATCACCGCACACAGTTCTGCTGTTGTTGCGTCGTTCGCTGCGGTCTCTGCCACTAAATCGACCGTTGGTTCTGCCAGTGTCGTCCCCAGCTCGACCGGTTCTGCCGCGTCTTCGACTGCAACTGTCCCGTACATCTCTTTAAACCCGAATTACCCACTCTGGGACTCATCAGACACTTCAGAACCTCAAGCAGAAAGGGGTTCTCTCGGGGCAACCGTAATCGGCCCCACCGACGACGCCACCGTTAAGCAGAATCCAGATCTTCTGGCTCCTCCAACCACTGATGGAGGCAGCGTGTACGTCTCCTAACTTCTCAAACTCTTCAAGGAGCTCTCACTGATAGCTTTGTATAGTCCGAACGCAAAGTGGCCGATGAGCTTGAGTCACAATCGCCTCCAAACAGGTGGCTGGGCTCGTCAACAAAACAGTATGCTTTTATTATGACGACAAAATCCTCGATTATTAACGTTTGCGTTCAGCTGATGTGATACCCTTCGCGGCCAATATGGCTGGTGTTGACATGAGACTTGAATCTGGTGCTATTCGAGAACTTCATTGGCATAAGACCGCTGAGTGGGCATACGTCCTGAAGGGAACCACTCAGGTAACGACTGTGGATCCTATGGGTCAGAACTACGTTGCCAACGTTGTAAGTGCTGCTTGGCTCTGTTCGATCATCAAAGACACCTTCATTTACGATCATATTCAGGGCCCTGGTGATCTGTGGTACTTCCCTCCTGGTGTTCCCCATTCTCTCCAAGCTACCAACGAGGATCCAGATGGCACTGAATTCTTGTTGGTCTTTGACTCCGGAGACTTCAGTGAAGACGACACTTTCTTGGTTTGTCTACTACTTTCTTGTTTGAAAAGTTGCTCACATACCACCAATCACAGCTGACTGATTGGATGGCTCACACTCCGGCTGAAGTCCTTGCGAAGAACTTTCAAACGTGAGTTGCATGGTCACTTCAGCCTGTCTCCTACTAATATAGCACCAAAGTCCAATCTCTACCTTCGCCGAGGTGCCCGCCAAGGAATTGTACATCTTCCCCGGTCGTAAGTATACTACAAGTTTTGTTACCAATTACGATCACTTAACTTTTCCGTCTGAAGAGAACCCCCTGCCACCAAGCGCTGCCCCAATTTCTCCAGCTGGCACAGCAACCACCCCCTACACATACAACTTCTCATCTGTCGCACCTACCCAAGTCAATGGAGGCACTTACAAGATCATTGATTCGACCACCTTCGCTATCTCCAAGACAATTGCTGCGTCTGAGATAACTCTCGAGCCTGGTGCGATCCGTGAGCTCCACTGGCACCCAACTCAGGACGAGTGGAACTTCTTCATCAACGGAACTGGCCGTGTCACCATCTTTGCCTCGTCCGGCAATGCCAGGACCTTTGATTACCAGGCTGGTGATGTTGGTATGTATCCATACGCCCAGAGCATTGATGTGGTTGGTTGACAACTTTTGGTTAGGCTACATTCCGGCTACAATGGGTCACTATGTAGAGAATACAGGCAACACCACTCTACATTTCCTTGAAGTCTTCAACACCGCCCAATATGCTGATATCAGCTTGAGCAATGTTCGTCTTCTTTTGTTACTTTTGTCTAACAGTTAGCTGATTGCATCAAAATAGTGGCTTGCATTGGTCCCTCCCGCATTGGTCGAGGCTCATCTTGGCTTCTCTCCAGAGTTCATCTCTACTTTGCCAAAGACGAAGCAGGTCCTCGTTGGGCCTTCCAACTCCACCTCCTCCACGTAAGCAGTTCAGTAGAGCTTGTCCGGGACATACTTCTAGAAATTTATTCAAATTTTAATGCGATGGTGCTCCCTTCCCTTTGTCCCTTTATCATCGCAAGACATCCATATCAGTCCGTTGAAAATTATTATCCAGTTGTCTGCCGGCAGCCTTGAAGTTTACCAGGCTATTTGCGAACGTCCTTCCAAAGGACCGGAGACTTTCGCGTGAACAGATATGATTCACTTTCGTTCCGAATGCTGGGACGATGGTCCGATACGCCTCGAGTATCGCACAGTAAGTGGGTCGTATCATAGTCAGTAGTATCCTGCACAGCGGATACAGCGGATACAGCGCATATCACGCACGGCGCTTTTAGGGTTATCGCTGACCGCGGAGAAGGTCTGTCGACCAAGTATTTGATCCCGAATCACTAATTCACCCTCTTGTGCAAGCACGCTGTAAAGTGGGGTCCAAATCTGCTGCTTGTCGATGAGTCGATTCGGATCTGATTGCTGTCTTGCTCAAAGCCAATCGATTCGAGTCGTATCTTTAGCCCAGCGATTGCTCAGTACGCCAGCATTTGCAGCTAGAGCGTCATGAGGCCAAAGCTTAAAGTTTGAAGTTAAAAAGACCAACGGTATTAAAAGTAAGTAAAGCGTAACAATCGGGGCGAAAGTTTACAAAATTATTAGCCTCATATCAAAATTTTGGTCTACACCAGATAGCCTGAGAGAGTTCGAAGGCTCCGTATGACATGATCTCATCGGAAAAACTGAAGTAAGAATACCCTTCCATGACACTCGTCAGAAAACGCTGCACGTTGTACGGAAGGAATTTTTTGGACACGAAGGCTCCGAGCCTCGGGTGCGGACTCGGACAAAAAATTCCGAAGCAGTGGTCATTGCACAACATTGCTGTACTCTTGTTCAGTGCTAACCAGTTTGGGTAAGTTTAGAGCTCAATACTTCTCGAACAAGTGCGAGGCGCCTTTCAAATCGATGAAAGAAATATTGCATCCAATCAAATCTATGCGCCTTGAGATCACATTTTCAGGCACCTTGTCTACCGTGTGACAGAGATGTGACTTCACGTCATATTGCCCCACGGTGCTTTTGTCACGCCTTGCCTGATTGAGAGTCTGTTGGTTGATCCCGTTCACACCGTGGAAGCATCCCCCCTTGTCATTTAGGTCTTAGTCTCTCTCTTTGTCACCGTCTTCCACAACGGCTTCGACAACGTCCTCGACAACTTCAAAGACCTAGTCGCACTGGCGCCATCATCACTACAAAGAAATGACAGACTGGACAACATTTGCTGGGAAGTATAGGTTAGAAGAAGAGATTGCCAATGGTGGTTGTGGTCAGTGGCATTCGCTTTTTTCTTCTTCTTGTAGAATATACATACTAATTCTGGTGGGCGTTGACAGGAACTGTATTTCTCGGCGTACATACTGTGGCTGGCAAAGAAGTGGCCATCAAGTTGGAACCATGTCTTCCCCCACATTCAGCCTCCTCCTCACCAACCTCGGCGTCGACACCAAAACACCGTTACCATCCGTCGCCATTGAAACAGGAGTCGAAAATCTATAAAACTCTCATGGGCGGGACAGGAGTCCCTTGGATAATGTGGTCAGGGAAGCAGGGTGACTACAATGTTATGGTCATAGACTTGTTAGGTCCTTCGCTGGAAGACTTGTTCAAAAAGTGCAATCGATCTTTTTCTCTAAAGACGGTTTTGCTACTGACCGACCAGCTAGTGAGTGCTCATTTCATTCTTCGTTTCTATCAACCTCCAAAGAAAAATGGTCGCGAAGGACTTTTACGTAATTCCTCTTCGCTTCGCTATGATCCCTTGCGGATTTCGCTCCCCTACCTAACGAGACGACGAAAACGCTGACTTAAATGTTAATCCTAGATCTCGCGTATCGAATTCATCCACACCAATTCTTTCGTTCACCGTGACATCAAGCCCGCTAACTTTGTTATGGGTACGGGAAAAGCCGCCCCTCTGGTCAATGTTATCGACTTCGGTCTGGCAAAAAAATTCAGAGATGCTCGGACATCCACACACATCCCGTACAAACAGGATGATTACCATGGTGTCGGAACATCGTTATTTGCGGCGATTAATACACATCTAGGAGTTGGTGAGTGCATGCCTCGTGTTTGTTTACACCTTTATTAATCCAAACATCTCGCTTCGTAGAGTCCTCAAGACGCGACGATCTCGAATCTCTTGCATACATGCTTATTTATTTCTTGCGCGGGACACTACCATGGCGGAAAATTCGTGCGCCCGCTGATCCCCCGGGTTTATCTACTGCTCCAACACCCACTGATGCATCGAATCTCATCCATGCATACAACCCGGTCTCTGCAACTTGGGATCTTATCCGGGACTCTAAACTCGCACACGAAGAGCTTCTTACTGTTGGCTTACCACCTGAGTTTGATGTTCTCTTTCGTTATGCACGCGGGTTGGAATTCGATGACCTTCCTGACTATGAAGGTCTAAGAAATTTATTCAAGGGGCTCGCCGAGAGAGTCGGAGTGGAGTACGACGGAGTGTATGATTGGACGGTTCCCGTTAAAGAGAGTGAGAGTGAAGGAAGTGATGGGAGTGGTATCACGGCAGCCGCTAAGAAGCTTGGACATGGGCGGAGAAGCGTGAGTGAAGGTAGCGGAACAACGCTTGGTGCAGGCACAAGGGGTCGATATTGTGAGGCTTGTAATGCCAGGAGGAGGTCGTGATTGAGCAACGATGGCAGTGATGGTGGTGACGATGCGATGAGATTGGTCTTTTCTCGTCATCGTGGGGTCTGGTTCTGCATGCCACTAGTATGTTTCCTTCGTCCGCATTCACGACAGCACAATTTGTATTAACATCCCTCGTTTCCTAGACGCAAGGCGCGAGGGTTTTACTGCCGGCAATTATGCAGTATCTAGCCCAATACTCCAACCCCCCTTTTTTCAATCACACCGGGGTGGCCGTTGTTCGCAGCCTTAGTTTCAAGTTGATGCAGCTTGTTAAAACTTTCCTCAAACAGATATCCTCCTCGACATCATTCGCCTTACTGGTGCCCATATATGCACATGCGTATTCTTTTGGGCCGCCTAAATCGACCTTAATCCTAACCAACTGCTCTACACATACAGTAGATGCATACCACACTCGTTGAAACCCCCTCCCTACCTCCAACGACTTCGACGGCGCACACACCTTCACCGTGCAGTCAACAACAACACCCCTAAACTTCGTCAGAAGTAACCAACTTACCTTCCACAAAATCTGATGGATACCACCGCGGTCATGGATTCAACTCGCGCCGCGAGATGGGATCTCATAGCACCATGGTTACGACTTGCCCAATCTCATCGATACTTTATGAGCTCTCATTGGGGGCTGTCAGCTGATTCAAGTCAGAGTAACCTCTGCTTCGGACCCTTATCAGCTGGGCGCCGAACAACCAAGCTTTCGGTCTCCCGGTCTTGGTGGGAGGCCTGACATACCGCCTTGATAGGATCCGTCGGTTGCTTGGTGTACGGAATGTCCGTTGCGTTTGGTGTTACTGTACTACTTTTCTGGTACTTGACTAGTGTTTTGTTCATCCGTCGTCGATTGGTCTTCTGCTTCCAATCTGAAATAATCCCTCTTGTTTTCCGTTCGCCTTCGCCCTCTTCATTTCCTGCTTTCGTCGTTGCTTTCGAGAATGCTTTCTTCCTTTTTCTTGGCCCTCCGTCACTTCTTCCCTTACCTGTCTCGTCTCTTCTACAAAACAAGCAATCAACCCGCATCTTGGTTCAGACAAATTTTAATTCTTAATTGTCACATTATTCGTCGTTATATTTAACCTCGTTGTCCTATATTTTCTTACTTCTTTCCGTTACTGGGTCTCTCCTGATTACACCATCCCGTCTCAGCCCTACTCTTATCAATCTCTACCCTTTAGAAGAGTGTTGCATTCACATCCTATTCCCCTATCTCGCCATCTCTTTGACGTGTGTCTCCATCTCTCCTTTTTCTTTTTTTCTTTTTTACCGTTTTGTCATCGGCATTGGCATCGGCATTGGCAATCGTCTCATTGTTTCCATCGTGTATGCTTCTCTGCAACCTTTTTCACTGGCATCTAGAATCTGGCATATAGCATCTCTTTTTGTCTTATCCCATTACACATTCTTCATTCTGGTTAGCTTGGGTGTCAAGAACATTTCGGCGGGCTCATCATTGCCACTTCTGGTTTTTGTCTCCGCGGATCTGTACTCTTTGCGTTTATCTGATTCTATGTATTGTATCGTTAACTAGCATCATGATGAAGCAAGTAAAAGACATAAATTGTATTCTTTTTCACTCGCATTTGCCCACTCCAGAATGCTTCTTGCCAACAGTGGGTCCTGCTGGTCTCGCATCACAAGCATAAATGTAGGATTTAGAGAGAACTCTAATAAGATTGGAGTATCCCGGTGCCATCGACATGCCAGATACAAGACACCAGTGTTAGTGGCCTTGGCCCATGTGAACTCAAGGCTCCATGGATCCAGACTGAGACGATGTCAAAGATGTTTTTCACGCATGAATCTCTTGTTACCCAACCACAACATCTTGGACCACAATCTGAATAGAGGCGTTTCATGACTCCGACACCTCTCATATACTGTCACTATATCAAGATACTTACCTTTACAATGCACGACGGGGACAATCCAGTTCGACGGGTTAAAGGCTCTTGGTTATATCAATTTATGTCACCTTCTTTATTTTAGGGAGCTGTACCACATGGCTCTGAGTATATTGGCCAGCATCGTAGGTAAGAGAATCTTTCAAGATGTTTTATATCCTTCTACTACCTCTGATTGTCTCTAGCGCCTTTTCTCCGTCATATGGAAAAGATAATTCCTCCAACGTTCTCAAGTACGGCTCACCAGAATCGGTGGGCCTGCTATCTGCACCTCTTCGCGATATGGTCGCCAACGTGAGTGCATACACTCACCCAGCGAACTACGGCTCTCCCACCTACAATGAAACCCATCCAGTGGAGCCTGGCTCAGCCAACATTGTTGGACATGATGGGACTATCGTTAGCGCTTTCGCCGTCGGCAAGAGAAACCTTTATGCAGACGTTAATGGCACTTTGTTGCCAACTTCGGAACAAGAAAATGCAACTCTCGATACAATCTACGATATGGCCAGCTTAACGAAGTTGTTCACGACCATCGCTGCTCTACGAGAACGCGATTCTGGGAAACTCGACCTCAATTCCACTGTATCGACATATCTTCCCCAGTTCGCCGTAAACGGGAAGCAAAATATTACAATCCTCATGCTTCTCACTCATACAAGCGGTTTTGATGCCGATCCTAACCCACCATTATTCTCATCGACCTACTCCTCAACTGCCGAACGGATCCAGGCGATTATTTCAGCACCCCTTATACACCAACCTGGCACCGTGTACCTATACTCTGATTTGAACTTTATGACCCTCGGGATTGTTCTGGAGCACATTACTTCTCAACCTCTCGACGCATTGATATATGCCTACTCTCGACCTCTTGGCATGACCTCCACATTCTTCAACCGCGACAACTTTGAAGGCACAGAAAATCTTTTCTATACGCAAATAGCCACCCAAGAGTTTCAGATCGCGGTATTGGGCCTGGAAGAACCACATCGTTCGCAGCCTGTCCGTGGAACAGTCCATGACGAAAATGCCTGGGCCTTAAACGGCGTTGCAGGCCATGCAGGTTTATTCTCTACCGTCTCGGACACTGCGATCTTTTGCCAAATGATCCTCCAGAATGGCACCTACGCAAACCACCGCTATCTTTCCACAAAGTCCGTTGATTTGATCTTCACGAACTTCAATACTGCCTTCCCTGGCAATGAGCACGGTGTGGGTTTTGAACTAAACCAAACGTATACCGCTGGTCCGATGGCTAGTGTGTTCACTGCAAGTCATACTGGATTTACGGGAACTTCATTGGTGATTGATCGTCCCAGCAATACATTTTTCCTTCATTTCGCCAACCGCGTTCATCCAGATAGAAGGTGGTCTAGCAATAATATTGTCAGAAAGGCCCTTGGATATTGGGTGGCGAAGAGCTTGGGACGGGACGTTACTTTCCCTAACTAGCCAACTCTAGTACATATACCTTCTGTCTTGCCAAGGCTGTCAAAAGGACCCCCGAAATTCAGTAGGTATCCTTAATTGGGTTTCATATACAATTGGGAATTTTTTTGAAAATCCTTGGTGCTTTTCCATATAAAAATCACGCATATAAAAATGGACCTACTGGGGGAGCCTGAGAAAGCATCCATATAAAAATGGGCGATGGCCGGGGTCGAAACTGTGAAACTCAACTGCCGCGCTTGCCGACGTGAGACCCACCGGAACTGACCGAAAAACCTGCGAAAGAGCCAGCTTGATTTGGGTGGTGCCATCAGTCTTTCAATGTCATCTATTTCTGGAAAGTCTGTCATGCGCGATATCCTCCCTCGCCTTGTCGATATTCCTAACCCTTGCCCTTGCGCCGATGCCCTAAACCTGGACCAGTAAGTTGCAGCCTAAGCCGTTTTATAGCTTATAAAGTCACTCTTCCTGGGTCCCCGATGGCCCTAACCCTCTCCCTGTCTCTGATTTCCCTAACCCTTTCCCTTACATTGGTAGGCTTTCAGTGTTCCTAATACTATTACATTGTCTTTTAATTATGACAATCTGAAAGTTAACTGATTATTCTACCCATACCTTATGCTGAAATATCAGTTTTAGGGTTTCAGTTAAGTACACGCAACCTACATGACCAGCATCAGCAATTCAGTACAATACATTATATCATATGTGATTCCCTCGCAGATAAATTTTTAATTTAGGATACAACAAATTATTAATACAAATAAGTTCACTACATGAACCCGGACAAATATCCTCAACATGCAGAGGCTTATGATACCCAATGTTGTTAAAGAAAGGGTTAGGGAGATCGGAGACAGGGAGAGGGTTAGGGCCATCGGGGACGCAGGAAGAGTGACTTTATAAGCTATAAAACGGCTTAGGCTGCAAATTACAGGTCTAGGTTTAGGATGTCAGCGCAAGAAGACTACAAACTCTTGCTTACCCTCAAAGTGTTGCTCCTTCCTGTTCTAGGGGCTATAAAAAGCTCAAATCATGCAGCATTGTCTCTGCTGGTGATGACGAGTAGCTAGACTTTGTGCCACAGTTTAATATCATTCCAATTCTAGTTTTTTTGTGTTCTAACAGCGCTAAATGGACGTAAGGGAATCGAATACGAGCAAAAAATTCAATCGTGGGAACCACACAGATGCCTGATCCTATCTCCATATAAAATCGACCGCGGCTGAGCCATAGTTCATAGTCCATATACAAACGGTCAAAATGTGTTCATATAAAAAAGGAGCCATGAGGATCAGGCATCTAAAGGATATTTCGGGGGTCCTCTGTCAAACCTTGTAGATACACGTAGACCAGCTGTCGATAGATATCTGCCACTACCTGTTGAAATATGTAAAGAGATATAACAAGCCCACGTAAAATTATTTGGTTAAGAAGACCCCTGATGCTTTTGCCAGACATGTGACGTGTGAAGCGGCTGCATTCGGCACTAATTCAACCAAGCGAGGTTGAACTCCCGTATTCCTGCGACAACGCCTTTCCAAACCAAGGCAATCCTGATAATCTCTGTTGCAAGATTGAGATTGTGATCTTGAGTGAAGTATGAAATTCCAGAAATAGTTTTTGATTTGTGTGCATGGAAGCGTGCCACTCAGGTTGGCTGAAAGCTTTGTGAGTGGTCTACTTTCTCAGGCCTGGTCATTGCACGCTAACTTCTGGGCGCCTATTAGTACTCTTTCTTTTGTCGCCACGACCTACTCGAACAAGCAACTACCTCTTGCGAAATGCGAATAGACGAGGATTACGCTCAACGAACGAACCCGATCTCGTCCATCAAGGCAATCTTAGAGGCTTATCCATTATCCATTGGAATATTTCGAGAGCTGATACAAAACTCTGACGATGCTGGAGCAACCGTTCAAGTATGGCCCTCAATTAGGCGTCTCTGCATACAACTCTGACAAATACATCCAGACATTTGTTCTCGATAGGCGAACGCATCCTGCTCAAACACTATATCACGAGGGTCTTAAACCAACCCAGGGACCTTCTTTGTTGGCCTTCAACAATGCGATTCTTCAAGACAGAGACTGGGAAGGCCTGAGCTCTATGCATGATTCATCTAAGACGGACGATCTGTCGTGCGTATTCCTAAGTTTTGGATTGCTCTCTGAGTCTCACATGCATTCGGCAGAAAAATCGGCAAATATGGAATCGGATTCCGTTCTGTATTTAATGTACGCCACTTCTGCGGTCTAACGCAATTCAAGAAATAACTGGGCTTTTAATAGATCACGGATTGCCCCCAAATTCTATCGGACAAGAAGCTTGCAATATTTGATCCCCTGAGTGCATTTTTGGCCTGCGAGGGGAAAAGGCTCGACTTGGCACAAGTGTGGTCGAACTTCGGCGACACCGTCGCACCGTTTAGCCACTTTACAAGAGCATATGTCCTCGGTTCGTCGTTTGACGGTACAGTGATACGTTGTCCACTGCGCACACAACCCAGCGAACTCAGCAAGAACGTGGTGACAGCCGACATCATCCTGCAACTTTTCGACGAATTTATAAAGCAAGACGTCGATATGTCATTGCTCTTTCTGAAGAATGTCAAGACCCTAGAGATTCTTGAAATCGAGCCAAATGGCAATCATCACATCCTTGCCCATATTTCCAGCAGCAAAAGCGCACCCATGGCGACAACTGCCTCTCATTCTCACTTTTACAAAACAATTCTCACAACCTCTATGAGCTCGTCACCTACGCAGATCAAAGAATGGCTGCTGGTTCATTCAGACTTCCCTCAATCAGAAGTAGCGAACATATTTCTCCAACGACCAGGCTATGACCTTGATACCGTGGCCAACAGTTTGAAAGAAGCCAAATTTCGCCCTGAAATTGCTCTCGCACTCGACCTGACTCGCTTCCCGAACTCTGCAGTCGCAGAAACGGATGGTCATCTCTTCACCTTCCTACCTCTGCCCATCCCAACCGGTCTCCCAGTGCATCTACATGCTCTTTTCGCTATCGATTCCTCAAGGCGATACCTCAAGCGGGCCGAAACTGGTCTTTTGAAAGGATCTAGAGACGAGTATGTGCTTCCCTAATTTTTGGGTCACCTTATTGAATAAGGCCCAGCACCGTTGTCCAATGGAATTCGATCTTGTTTCAAACCTTCATCCCACGTACATGGCGCATACTTCTCGAAACAGTTGTCGAGCACTACAAATCGATCATGCCTGACATCTTCAATATCTGGCCACCAGAAATTCCTTCAACAGAACTTCGTGCATATGCATCATCGTTGTCACAAAATTTGTTTCACGAGGTTCTTAGCCACAAATCGCCGGTGTGGCCTATCTACAGTCCGGAAGCGCAATCCGCCATGAGTATTATATACACGAGCCTGGACAACGTCATCCTGGCACGATCTGCTGTTACTTCGAGCGTACTCAAGGCGTTGACTCGGGGAGGCTTGGCTTTGACACATCCGCGATCCCACATATCTTCGCTTGCAGAACAAGCCCAGGCAAGGGATGACGGCAAGGATCTTTCTATTCTGACTCCCGAGGTCGCAAATGCAAATCTTCAGGTTGGTCTTCATATTTGTACTAGTTTCCAGAGCACTGATGTAAACCACCCTATAGAACTCCGTGCAGCTCGTCGAAGATTCTTCCGATCTCGACAAGGGCCACCTCCTTGAATATCTGCTTTCGACGAAGAATATCGAAAACATCGTTGGCCTGCCATTGATTCCTCTTGGCGGCGCACGTCGAATTGCGCTCCGCCCTTCTGGAGACGACTCAACATACACCCTCCTCACTCGTCAGGAGTTTGACGTATTCGGTCCTTGCGATGACCAGTGCATCCCACTCCATCTCCTACCCCTTAGCATCTCCCCATTATTCCGAGACGAATCTTCGTTGTCCAAAGTCAATGCCCGGCTTCTTTCAGTACCAGCAATTCTTTCGTATCTGTCGCAGTACCCCAACCGACTTGGCTTGACTCTCTCTATGTCGAGAAAGGACCCCAAGGCGTCAAAGTGGCTTTCGAAGTTCTGGGTTTGGTTGAACACATTTACGCACAAGGATGAACTATTCCAGCAAATGTGTGGTTTGAGCGGAGGAAATGGATTATGGGTTCTTCCATCGACCAACGGACTGCGGCAGCTTGTCATGAAGACATCTGAGGACGGGCTGCGTCAAGTACCTGTGCCACTTTTCCTACTCAAAGGCCAGCACCCCCTCTACACTCAACCGTTGTTGAAATTGGGTTTACCATTTTTGGATACGGATGTTGACGTGCAAGCAGGGCGGGTGTTGGAATCCTTTGGTCTATGTGTCAGTATTCAGGAGGTTGGTCAGGTACTGGATGCGTTGGCGGAAAACTTGTCTAGCGAACCACCATCCGGGAGCCAATGCGATACGATACTCAAGTTTTTTGCTGGTCGATTGGAACCCTCTGTCCGAGAGGACAGGTCTGCAACATTGAAGAAGTTGCCGATCTTCCCGGTACTGTCTTTTGGGCCGGGTTCCAACGATAGAGACGAGTTGGTCGATGTCAAAGTTGTGACAAGTTGGTCCTGCATCCCTCCGGGTTTCGCTATACGATCAGTGTCGAGACACTCCAAATTCATACCTACGATGGACGGAATTTTGTTTGTTGGGCTCGAAGGAGTAGCACCTGAACTTGCGAAACTGGTCGAACCACAAGACTCTTCGCTGAATTCATCTGCAATTCCACTATCGCTTTCAGAACACCAGTTACTTGAGCTCACCGCCACGCATCTGGCCTCTCAACCTCTACCCACTCAATTGGCTCTCCTGTCGTTTGTGTGCAACTTTCGTTCCAGAATTCCTCCCTATATCTTCGACACCATCGCGTGTACACCATTTGTCATGGCCGAAGATGGAACCCTACGTACACCTGTAGAAATGATCGATGAAGATGGAGCTGTCAGTGTGCTGTACGACACTAAAGCGGATGAAAGAGATCAAACCAAGTTCCCCAGCAAGACCTCTCTTTTGCAGAAGAAAGTGGTCAAGTGTCTGAAGGAGTTGGACTTGATTCAGTCGGAGTTAACGATCGAGATCCTCAGGGAGAGAATTCAGTATATTTCCATTTCTTCTCACTACGATGGATCCCAAACGGATCGCCATATCCCTCATCTGGCTATGCGGCTTTTGAAGCTGATCTGCTCGTCGAGATGGTCTCAAAGCAACGATGCTCTTGAGGTCAAACAGATGAACATCGATCTCAATCTTCGTTGGCTACCAACTAATCAAGGCATCCGTAATCCCATGGAGTGTCGACCAGGAAAGGGCTTCAACACTACACCTGCGCATTCTTCCCTGTTGTTTGATCTTGTTTTGGGCGAACTGGAGCTTGCAGATTACGCTGTCGGGGGCACAAAAGAAACTTTGCCAGCCGCTTTCATCGAGAAGTTTGGATGGGACCAACCTATCTCTACCCGCGTACTCATTCAGCAGCTAGACGAGGTCCTGAAAGTTTCGACTGGCGATCACCAGTACCCAAGCTATGAGGCTACCGTTGAGATCATGAAAGAACTCAGCCATCGTGCTTCCGTTTTAGACCACGCAACTCTTGGTGGCGATGACGACCTTCTAAGATCTGTTACCAGAGATCGCAAATGGATTCCAACCACATCAAACACCCTCGAAGTACCCACGGATGTGGTCTTTGACATTGAACCTGTTTCACTGAAAGCGGGTTTCCTCCAGATAAATAGTGGAGGCAATGAAAATCTTAAGAAGTTTCTTCGGACTTTGGGTTGTACTGAAAGGTACGTATTTTACCACAAGACATACTATTCCGCATTACTGAATTTGAATTCTCGAAGGCCATCGGTAAACGCGATCATCACGAAACTCCACGCTCTGCAAAAGGATGTAACAGGCATAAATACCGCAGACATGGCGATAAGCCTTCTTCTTGCGGTACCTCCCTCAATCTCGTCGCTTGAGAAATCAAAATTGCTCATTCCGGATACGACTTCGCATCTTCGACCCTTTGCTACAGTGCTCTTCAATGACATTGGAGAGAACTCCCAGCTTCTACCGATCTCAACGAGTGGTAGCATAGAGGGTGATGGAAGGCAGTTTATTGCTCATCACTATGTCACTGAGCAGCTCGCTCACAAGCTTGGACTTTCTCGGCTTGGACTTCAGCCCGAATATGCTGAACTCCATGATCTAGGTCCCAACCTTGGGCAAGATCCAATCACCACAGTTCGTCAGGGCTTGAAGGACTACACGAGCCAGCAGTTCCTACCGGAGTTTCTGGCAAATGCTGCGGATGCGGGAGCAACAACCTTTGAGGTGATGT
The DNA here is from genome assembly GCA_015657495.1 of Crepidotus variabilis. NCBI lineage: Eukaryota > Fungi > Basidiomycota > Agaricomycetes > Agaricales > Crepidotaceae > Crepidotus > Crepidotus variabilis. The sequence goes on from MU157927.1 coordinate 90,413, forward strand.
TAAACCATTCGATGTTGGTGTCCGCGGGCAACAACGGCCAGCGAAGAGACGTGCTTGCTCCAAGAAAACTCATATCTCAAAACATGGAATACCTTTACGATCTCCCGTCGATAGTGATCCACAACAACGCATTATTCTCGGAACAAGACTTTACAGGCATCTGCAAAACCAGTATTGGAGGGAAGAAGGAAAGGTCCGATACCATTGGAGAGTTCGGTTTAGGCGCTCTTTCTATGTATCACTTTACTGATGTAAGTGTTTAGAAATTAGTTCTATACAACACTCCTCACTTGGTTGAACCAGGTTGTCACGATTATTTCCGGGGCACACATTCTATTCCTTGACCCCTCGAAGAAACATCTTGAAATTTCTGATTCTGCGGCGATGAAAATGTCCTTGAGGAATGTTCAGCGGTATGTAGAAACATAAACTCAGGAAGAGGTAGTTGACAGTGCATTTCAGATTCTATTCTGATCATCTGAGCGTTGTTCACGGGCTTTTTGGCTTCGATATGTCTAGTGATCGTTATGAAGGGGTATGTTCGATTGCAATCATACTCTTAATCCCTTATTTATCTACCGTACTGTAGACCTTATTCATACTACCCCTCAGAAGTTCTGACGGGGCGTATGCAAGAGGGACTAGTCCGGAATTCATTGTCTCAGAGTTCTGGTCTGCAGAGCGCGTACTCTCGGGGCTCCTGCAGCCTTTCCGGTCATCAGCTTCTAGCTGCCTATTGTTCACAAAATTGGAAACTCTTCGCTGCTACGAGCGTCGAAAAGAAGGGGAAATACAAGATATCTGGGCAGTTACTGCTACTCGAACGGCTATCCTGGATGAAGAACCAAATTTTTCACTCACTTCGGTCAACATCTACAATCAAGACGTCCTATGCAGCTCCTGGACAATCGCTAAAAGTGTACTCACCCAAACGCAAGTTCCTGAAAGACTTCACACCCTTACGTCACCTAGGCGGCCATTTGCCGGATTGGCTGCACGATGCGACAGGGCTTCACCTGAAAATCCATCTTTTCAGTTTTTCTCGACCTTGCCCCTACCTGCAACGACAACCCTCCCAATGCATGTGATGGCCTCATTCCAGCTTTCCAGTGATAGAAGGCAGATTCGGTGTGACTACAATAACCTTCAATCAGAATTCAATATCTGGCTGCTGAATGATGTCATTCCTTCTCTATATCTCCAATTCATGGAGTACCTATTGTCGTCCGGAGACCTCTGGTACCGTCAACGGTGGCCGACTTCCGAGGATGATTCGACGTCCAAACGCGTGGTCGATGGGTTCTACAACTGCTTGAAGGTGTCACCACGACGAGTATTTGGAAGCCGTTACTTGCCAACACACCCGTTAACCTCAAGAGAAGCCGTACTCTCGGGTGCTGAACCTGTCATCATTCATCGCGCTCTGGAGCTTCTTCACTCTCCTTGCCTGACCGAAATTCCATCTGCGGCGCACAAGTATGCTGTCAAAGCGGGCATCGCAAAAGTCGACGCGGCCTTCATTCGAGCTGAAATCCTGCTAAATCCGGACGCCATTACGTCTGAACCAGATCCTCAAGTTCTTACGGATATCATTCACTATTTGACGAAGGACATCGACTTTGAATCTGCAGATCGCCTATTTGGACTCCCGATCCTACCGCTTGAAGATGGCTCTTTTGGAACATTGGATTCTCGTCTCGCCACTGAAGCATACTACATCTGGAAACCCAAAGATCGGAGTCGAGGTCATCACTTCCCTCCTGGTCGATTCGTGCATCCTCGGGTACCGACAAGAGACCTGAACGAGCTGATGAAGCTTCAACCTGAGCTAAATGTAGTCAAGCTGGATGCCACAGCCATCAAAGGTTTTCTCGATTCCCAATTCCTCTCCGCACCAGACTCGCAAGCGCCATGGATCTATCACTTCTGGCATTCTTGGCCAGAATACCAACATCACGGGCTCAAAGAAGAGGAGATCTTATCATATTCCTTGGTTCCCACAACACGAGCCGATACGTTTGTTTCTCTTGACGATTGCAAGGGAGGCCTTGTTCTTCTAACCAAAGGCGCTTCTCAAGAAGACAATCAACTGAGAACGTGTCTTCATTCCCTTGGCCTTCACGTTGTGCGATGCGACGGCGAACCATCCCCTTTCGCCCTATCCACGATTTTTCAAAGTCAAGAGTATCCCTCGCTAACGTTGGAATCTGTACTCCGCGCTTTAGGGCAGAGTCGACAACCAATGTCACAGCTATTCGAGGGTGTCAATCAAGAGTCACAAAAAGTCTTCAGCCGATGGGCTCGTCATTCGATCACTCGGCAAATAGAAGACAGCGCCATCTCTCTGGCTAGAGAACTCCCTATTTGGCCTTCTGAATGCCAAGGTGCTCCCAGAGAACTTAGACCTGCGACAGCGATGCAACTTCTCCCAAATAATATGCCACTTGACATAGCTGCTCCATATATGGACTGTATCGTCTCCGATCGTTCAGGATTACAATATTTGCAGTGTGCGGCAATGACTTTTGAAGATGTTCGAGCTCATCTGAACCTGCCATCCCTCATGGACGAACAAGGGATCGAATCGTATAAGAGATTCTTCTCTCGTTGGATCGAACAACTGCCCCTCAGACACACTGGTTCGGTTCCAGTACCCGCACAAGACATGACGATACAGGACTCTGAGCTGCTGTACGCTCGTCAACCCTTTTTCGTCGCTGTCTTCCCCCCGGACACACCCAAATTTCTTCATCCTGAATTCGAAGAATTTTCTCCACTTCTTCTTTCCTGCGGGCTTCAGCAAGAGAATGACCTTGACGTCGCCATGTTCTTTGAATGTGTTGTCGGCTTAAATCCTAACGCGGAGGGTAGCCTGGAGCGAGCTACCGAGCTATTTCGAGCGTTTAACGAGATCTTACCTCTGCGAGTTGGACCCGAAGATGCTGATATGTTGGTACAATTGGACGATTACCCATTTATTCCTCGGAGAGAAGAAGGACAAAGACGGCTTCCCGGCCAAGGTGATGAAGAAGAGGGTTTGTTGATCCCAGATAACGTGAGGCATTTGGATCGAATTGTTGACCCAAGTGAGTTAGTAAGGAAAGAGTTTGAGGCCATCGCATGGAGTCAGAAAGCAACATTTGAGGTGCAGCCACTTCCGAGATTGATCATGGTACACGGAAAGCTCGGGGAACCGTCTTTCTCAGAAGTTGTGCGTGTAAAAAAAATTCAAATAGGACTCTTGCTCATCCTCCCTTCTCAGATTGCGCATCTCCGTTATCTTGTCGCCCTACACTCACAAATCATCCGGCCATCACAGCGACGTATCCTGGTGCATGATCTTGGGGCGACCTACCAATATTTAAACACCAAGATTGATGCTCTCCAACAAAACGAAACCTATTCCACAAGTATAATCACTCAACTTCAGACAGAACCTCTTTTTCTTAATGTCGATGAGCCGAGCAATGGCAATTGGCGCTTCGATACAGCAGACTCTCTGGTTTTTGACACCAGGGATAGCGAGGCCAGCGGCAACGTCCAGATACACTACGTGCGAGAGTTTCTCTTACCTTTCGAGGACCTTCTTAGCGCAGCGGGTGTTCAACGCGTTCATCATCCTGAATACACGTCACAACACGATCCAACCAGCTTCGAGTCCACCAAGCTGAGGATGATCTGCTCTGGCTTCAATGAACTCAGGCAACGGAACAAGCTGATCGATTGCAAATTCGAATTCCCCAACGATTCTCCGAACGACGCGCCACTCGTCGCACATCGCTCGTTTCTCGCCGTTGTTAGCGACAATTTCATGGATATGTTCTGTGGAGATATGAAAGAAGCTGGGCCAGCAGATCCAGATAATCTCATGCCCGTGAAGATGCACGATCACTCCCGAGAGTGTGTTCAAACTGTTCTGGGTATGTTATGTAGATCTCCTCAACTTTTGCCCTTGACTAACATCATGAGGATCCTAGATTATATCTACACTGGAGAAATAATTTTTGAAGATCCAACCCTCGACCTATATCTTGGTGCTCTTGCGCTATCTAATTACTGGGATCTACCAGAGCTGCATGACCGAATTCAAGCTGACATATGTTCGCTTTACATTAGCCCCGAGAATCTGGACTTAAGTACGTTGACAACTCGAATATGTTTCAACATGTCTCTTACTTTCCAATAGTCAAACACGCGGCTATTCAACACAACGCACAATCCCTCGTCATAATTTGCGAGGAATTTGAGACTCGAAATCCGGTTTACATTGCAAAAATCATGGGTGGTAGTGGTTCAATTGTTCCGTAGTTTACCTTATAAGTGATTTTGAAGCCTGTCTTTCATTAAGCTGCTGTGATCCAGACGGTGGTTTAGTAACAATATCCGTAAATTGGACAAAGAGAAAGTTACCAAGTAACGAGTACGCACACCTGAAGCCTGGATTCTCACAAATAGGGGCGGTTACTGTACCAGTCAGGAATCTGATTACCTCAGCATGTACGCGTCCTTGATTGCTCGCCGGATTGCGCGTCTCCTTGCACATTCTCGTTCACTCCTCCATCTACCACAGTTACCATGGACCATTTCCCAAGCAACTGGGGTCGACCTGTAGGTGTAATTAGCTCACATCTCAAGAATTTGAAGGACTAAAGGATCTGTTAGCGTAATGATGCCATCGACCAGTATGCTACATATCCAATCCATTCCAGACCAAAAGATTCGTTTGCAGAGGGGGTTCAGAGGACGCAGTATGTACTAACTTACAAGCAAGACTTTCTATGTTTAATGCTGTGATCATCGATGTGCAGACAACCAATCGTGACTGGCACGAGCGTTTTAGCATTCAAGTTCAAGGACGGCATCATGATGGCTGCCGACACGCTAGGTATCTTCTCTTTACAGAAGTTCATTTAGAAGTCTAATTTTTTTTTCCAAAATTTAGCTTCCTATGGATCACTCGCTCGTTTCAAGGATGTGCAGCGTTTGCACGCCGTTGGAAATCACACCGTAGTCGGCGCCGGAGGGGACATGTCTGATTTCCAATACATCCAGAACTTGCTTGAACAGCTAATTGTGGACGAGATTTCTGCGCAAGACCATCATACTCTGTCTCCTGCCGAGATTCATGAATACCTCTCCCAGGTGATGTATGCTAGACGATCGAAGATCGATCCGCTCTGGAACTCGCTCTTGGTTGGAGGATTCAAAGACGGCGAAAAGTACCAACCATCTAACCCTAGACGACCACTACCACTGACAGTTTACCTCAGGTTCCTGGCTTACGTTGACCTGCTTGGTACGACGTACTCGGCTTCAACTCTCGCGACAGGCTATGGAGCACACATCGCCCAGCCACTTCTACGGAAAGCAGTAGAATCTCGCGAGGAGATTTTAACAGAAGAGCAAGCTTTGAAAATTATGGAGGCGTGCATGAAAGTACTTTTCTACCGTGATGCTCGCAGCTTGAATAAGGTCGGCTCTTTTTGGGGGTATACCTTTCTTTGGCTGACTGTAGCTTCGATTCTAGTATCAAGTTGCGACTATCACTAAAGATGGAGTAAAGATTTCGGACTCAAAAACATTGGATACGTCTTGGTCATTTGCAGAAAATATCAGAGGATACGGTGCTCAGACTCAATAGTGGTCTATAGCATACTTGTGCAATTACGATTCGAAGCTCATTTTTGTACACTTCTCTTAATAAAGTTAGCCGGTTTCATCGTATAGTCGATATCTGTAGTTAAGATGATGAGATACATGCGAGGCGCTGCAAATTTTTTTCTTGATGGTAGCACCAGGCCGCCTGGCGTAGGGTTGCGGAAAAAAGTCGCCCAGGTGCATGTAAACGAGTAATTTACCTGCCGACCAACCGGCATCGGTAAATAATCAAAACATGCTTCTAAATTACTATTTTTTACCTCTGAAAACCTTTTTTTGTCCCAGCGCGTGTTTATCATACAGAAGTGATGATTTCGTATGATAGATTTCCATTGAGACATGGCCCACTAACACAGAAGTGGCTTGGGGTATATGTTTATATGAGTAGGGACATAAACCATGTAAATTACCTCTCGGTAAAAAAGTGTATCCTTTTTTCCGCAACCCTAGCCTGGCGCGCTGGTGCGACTTCTTGTGCATCAGAAGTTTGGTCACATGATATAGAATACTTTACCTCTACACTACCATCTACACATTCTGTCGACGCGCTCTCAATATTGTCGTCTCCTAATTAAACTTGCCCACCCACCCACACCGCAATAATGGCAGAGAAGGGCCATCAGGACTGCCCTTTGCCCTGGAGGATTCGGTGCTTTCATGCACCCTTTCCTTCACACCGCATCAGCAAATCCTGATTTTCTCGCATAGCATCACATAGCAAGGGTCTGTTCTCCCATAGCAACCAGCTTTGATCAGCTAGCGCCCCATAGCATCATAGCACTGTGTACCTCTATGTAGTATAATGTGGGATCTGTGTAGTGCTAGCTATATTTGTGGCCATGCTTGATAGGACTCGAGATTTATAACTGCGCTTGACAGCACCCTGGAGTTATAATGCTGGTTGATAGCACAGTATAGTCCTCCGTGCCCATTTGCTAGCTCTTCTAGTTCATATTTCCTTAATGGGAAATTATGATCACTTTGCCACGTTATCAAGATTATTTGATACATCTATCTAAAGCTATGTTGCAGCCTAACTACCTCTCCTTTCGTTCGCTTTGCTTTCTTCAACACGTACAGGGAGGAGTTTGGTTCGGGAAATTGTCCTCGTGTTCCTATGACAGAATCAGATTGGGGTATAACATCATATCATTTCACATATGAGAGAAACCCATCCGTCACATGATGTTCTGGAGGTTGTACAGCTGCAAATGCCGGAGGTGGCATGATAAGTCGGAATACCATGACGAGATCAGCAATTGCATGGCCTAAAACATAAAAACAATCAGTTAGAACAGTAAAGATTGCTATGATATTGATTTCTTACCTTGAATGCTCCTCATGGGCCATTTCTGCAAAGGGTCTAAGTTAAGGATAACTGAATTGACATGTTCCTGCGGCCAAGCTAAAGACGGTGGCTCAGCATTGATTGTGACTGGAGAGAGAAGCCCATGAGGAAAATGATAGGCCTTAGTTTGAAGTCGAAGCTTTTTCCATACTTCAATATGAGTGAACGGTAGCTCTGAATCTTGTCGCGCAAGCCTTCGTCCTCCGATATTTGTAACAAATCCATCTGGCCGTAGACGATTGAGATAGTCGACCAGGGCTGGACGAAGATCTGGTAGGTTGAATAAGGAAGTGGCATCATCCACAGACATTCGCTTGAGGGGAGGGTCACGAGAGAGGTGGACAACTACATTATCTGCGCACTTGAAGGTTTGTTTTGGGAATGGTGCCTGGTTGAGAAGACCCCGATCCAGCATTTGAGATTGGTAGAAGTAGTTGGTTAAGGATCTAGATGGTGCAGACTGCTTGTAACCACATGGCGAAATTGTGTTGAGAAGTTTGGTAGTGGAAGAGAGTAAAAGTTCATCGTCCTTGTCATCAGGCTCATCATCATCTCCCATGTCTACGGCATGGCCACCAAAATTCACACCAGCAACCAGCATGGATGTTGCCAGATCGAAGTTGTTGATCTTGTCGAGTCGGTCAAGATAGCGACATATTTGAGGCTCGTACTATTGGTTGTTACCAGAATCTGCGGGTTCTTTAACAACACTGATATGAGTATGTTCAGTAACATCCGCTGTCCACTGGATTGGCACACCATTCAAGCGAAGGTTGGGAACCACGCTTTGTAGAAACTCCAGTTTTGGGATTTGCCAATTTAGGATGAGTCCTTTTTTCCCTCTCCGAGCACCTGCGTCAAGGATGGCCTTCTTGTGTCAATGAAAAAGCTGCAGCAAAGCTTCAATTTGGCTGCACATGTTGTCATCAATGATTGTGGATTGTGCAAGATATCGAAAATCCAGAAGGGCTCGTATCGCAATCAGAAAGCCTGGAGATACAGCATCTGCAATGATGGACACAATGTAACGCTGCATGTCACGGTGATCTCGTCCTGTAACCTGCTTTAATGATGATATTCCCTCCTTGAAATGTTGGAAGCCAGTGCAAGGTTGGAGAATCGAGAATCGAAAATTGATCTCGTGGCTCCCAACTGCATGGATGCACCACTTGGTGTCGTGGTCCCAGAATTGCTTGTGCCAGTGGTGGAGAGGTTCGGGAGTCAGAAAGGTGGATGGGTCAGACAGCAGCCAGTCGCGCCAGAAAGGTAGCAAGACACCATTCAAGCGGTGCTTGAAAGTCTCTTTTTCGAAGGCCTCAAGGTCTGTGGGGTTGACTTGGGTTGAAATTTTGCGTAGTGTTGCTAGAGTTGAGGCGGCGGTGCGTAGAGGATGTCAAAAGGGATCTCCAAATTCCTTGTATGTGGCTGTTGTGACTGAAGATGTTTTTCCGCCAACACATGCGATGAGTGCTGATTCGGGTGTGTCGACAATGAAGGATGCGCAGGGTGTGAAACACCAGTGCTGATTTCTGAATGGGTCAGCCATGAGAACCCCCACTGAGCGGCAACTTTAAGAGGCTTGAGGACAATATCAAGGCATTCGTGATAGAGACGTGCCTCTAAGACTCCACAAATCTTCTTCTTGGGATGAATAAATCGTGGGACAGGAAGTAGAGCAAGAAGAAGAAAGGCATTGTTAGATGCCTTATTTCAAAATTCCCTGAAGATATTTGCTATGCTGATGAGCAGCGGATGGGCAACGTGGTTTCCGGTCATGGTTGATATGTTGGTTTTATTTGAGGAAAGTACGGTGCCAAGGAGAGTTGCACCTTTTGGTAGCTGTTCCTATTAAACACAGTTAAGAGCGGTAGAATTTTTGAATAGGGTGGTACTCACCTGCATGTGCCAAGCTGCCTCTCCAGAAAGCCATTCCGTATACATCCTCATCAACCTGGCTGCACTTGCAAATAACTGGTAACTCCCAAATGAGATGTTGTCACACAGTAATGGACTCCGCATTAAAGACTCCGACTTTTGTTTCTTTTCTTAAACTTTTCTTATTTTGCTAAAACGCCAGCAAGGCCAATCAAAGACGGCTGCATCGACTAATCAGAAAGGTATGTCAACACGCGTTTTTCTCTCTCTTTTACAGTGTCGCAAATGTTGATTTTTTTTTGCAAGAAAACTTCCCATCGATGCCTCCTACCGCCACTAATCCTTGTCCGGTCCGCAAGGGAGCTGGAAAGAACATGGCCAGACTTATCCGCCAAGAACAACTGGACTCCAAAGAAGAAGACTCTTTGGTGAAGAAAAGAAGACGCAACCCTTGTGAAACAATTACTGTGTCCAGTACACTGACCTCTGGTGTCCCAGCAAGTACTACAGAAAATACAATGGCACCTCCCCAAAAGAAGCAAAGGAATAAGGTTTGTAATCCCACTTTTTTTAATCTCATCGATGTTGACATTTCTACAGGCTTCTGGAGGGCAAGCTAACACAGTGATGTGTTACGCTTTCGACCCTTCCCTCGCCGGCGCACCCTTACCTACTAATGTTGAGCATCCTAGGCAAGGTGTCTCACTCTAATAGGGATGACGACATTTACAAACAATCTCAGCGAGCAAGCCCCCTTTTCTTCCAGCCCCATGGTATGACCTCATCTTTCTTGCTTATTAGTTATCGGTTTTAATTGACACTGCATCTAGAAATCGATGAGCAGTCTCCATTGGAAGACAAACGTCAAGCTCTTGCGGTAGTCTTGGGACCACAGCAAAGCCAGCAGGATGGCAACACCTCCTCAACTGTTAGTCATACAACCTTTGGCTTTTACATGTTAACATGTGTCATAGGATATTTGTCAGGGGAACCTCCGGACTCCCCGAGACTCCGGAGTAGTTATCTCCCCTTTGACTCTC
>MU157928.1:20201-103712 GCA_015657495.1 Crepidotus variabilis
CCTACCTTGGCAGCGCGTGAGAGTTGGATACCCCGAAGCTCGCTCGCATTGGCTAAGCCTGACGGCCTCGGCTCAGTGGATCGACGTCGCCGGCCCTATGCCGCAACGCCGTTGTTTTTCTCCAGTAGGGTGGCTGAATTTATGTTCGGATCACAATAACTGATTTTGGTCCCACCAAGCCGCTGGCTCCAGACGGTAGTGTAGGCGATTGGTGAACTGTGAACAGCTAAGATCTGGCCGTGTCGACTGCGTCGTGGATCCCGGTCTGCTCTTCAGACGAGATAATGAGCCAGACAACTCGAGGTCCGACATTCATCCGGAGCTGTGCGTCCAGACGCGTTAGCCACCGCTGCTCATTGTTCGTCGCCACCTCCCCTTTTTGTTGAATGTCCGCCGCCACCAACCACCACCTCTTCGAATTCGTCAACCCTCTCTTGTCGTCACTATTCCTCACTCGTCAACGGCTACTCCATGTCGGGCACCAAACCACCCGTTCGCCTCTATCATTCCACCTTCATTGTCATTGCGGAAATTTGGTGGCTTGGCGACTGCATTTTGGCGAACGAACTCAAATTGGCTTAAGCGTTTGACGTTGAACGATTCAATCTTGGACCTCGAATGTTCAATTGTTCAACGTCTCCGCTAAGCCCTCCGCTGCTGGGTGCATCTACCAAGAACGACGTCGTATATGCTGCATTTGAACTCTGAAACGAATGCGAAAGACATCAAGGTCGGAGGGATACTCGAAATTCCATCCCGAGAGGAGGAGTGGAATCTTGGAATTCTGCGAGATGGGTGATTTGCTGGTGGCCATCGTGGATGACGACTAGGAGAGAGGAGCTAAATCTGCTCTCTGTAGGGCTCCGAAAGGTTGGCTCGAGTTAAAACTCAAAAGTCCTATGCGACTTTTGTTTGTCGCCACCGGTTTGCGACGCCCCCTTCAAGCTTGGGAGTCACCACGTCTCAAGATTTCACTCGTTGTCCGCCACCTGTCAGTCTCATTTGACATCCTCGATCAACCGACTCTCCTCTGAATGACAAACCCTTGTCACGCTGCTCAAACTCTCCTTCACACTCTCTAGATGATTCATCCAGTCGACTTCCCATCAATATTTCACGACCCCTTCGAGGGTGTTGGACAGGGAGAGTATCGTACTACCGAAGATAGTTGCCACCGTTTAGCCCAACCTGCAGGTTGTTCGTCACCATCCTCGTCTGAACTTCTTTCGTCGCCGTCGATTTATGCTTAGATTACCCTTCGTTCAACAGCCATCACGTAGGACTCGGTGTCGTCCCAGGTCAGCCCAATCGTGGATTACCGGACGCATTCGAGTCATCACTTCTGGTGTCACCTTCTAGGCCTTCACTCCCCCCGACTGTAATCCTCAACGTCAAACGGTGCTGCTCAGCTAGCCTTGGTCCTCTGTTCGTAAGGCGAACTTGAACATCTCTGTTTGAGTTTGAATGACTTCGAAACGAGAGCGCTACGATTGCATGAAATTTTTCGGATGATGTGATGTGGTCAATGCCCCAAATTTGTGCTCGATAGATGGTTTAGAAGAGGAGATCCATTAACGTTCGTGGCGACGATGCAAAGACGAAGGAATGGAAACCCATGATTGTTGGATTGGAACGGCAGAAGACAAATTCAATGCCCTCCTTGCATGTGTCAGCATTGTAAGTAATTACCTAGTGCGATTGAGCGAATTCTCGTTTCTTTGCTCCACTCTCGCTATTGGTTCACCATGGTTCCAATATAGGTCTCACTTATGAATTTATTTTGTAGGCACCTTCTTGTATTGATAATACCGCAGAATATTAATCGACGTTGAACGCTGAGCTGGCAGCGCGGCCGCATAAATTCCCAGTCGGCACCGAGTTGGCAAGGTATTCATCCTTGTACCCTGTAAGGTCATCTCTCGGAGACATGTACCTTACTTTACAAAGACGACGCCACTTCTCTTTTTTCACATCTTTCTGTCCTTCCAAAGCGGTGAAAGATGCCGAAAAACGAACTACCCGATTTCCTGATAGCATGCTCTACCCCCAAATTTATCACCTTCAACACCGACTGTCTCGGGCTCATACTAATGCTCAGTTTACACCGCCTTCTGGTAAATATTTTGCGAACGCTGCTTTCTGATCTGCTTCGGCCTTGGCCGAATAGTTAGTGATCTTGAATTGGACCAATGATACTTTCCAAAGAGATAAATTGCTCAAAACAAATTTCGGCTTGGATTTAACTTCTGGTAGGAACACTTATCCGTCCGGTTTTGGATTTGACGTTGAAATAGTATCAAAGGGGGGTCTAATTGTACATTAGATATATAACTTCTCATAGACTGGTCGTCGTTTATCAAACTTAGTTCCGTTTCTTCCAGCCCCTCGAACTTGAAATACAATGTCTACGGTCAGCCAAGTCGGCGTAACGTTTCAACCTTCCTTGGACTCCACCATCCCAATCACAGCGTCTTTTAGTGACTCTATTGGCAGCAACTCGGAGCTCCCCGGCAGAGAACGTGTCCATTACATAGAAGATGGCGAGCCAACCCTCGCTCATGCTCGAGCACTCTTGGCTGTTCGTTCTCGGTGCCCTTGAAGTTCATAATCAACTAAACTGCAGATTGAAATACATAGAACCGTCGAGTTATTATTGCGACTGATGGTCCTGGCTGGATAGTTGTTATGATCATATGTTGGTGCACTCTGTTAACCAAGGTTGGCATCCGAATTTCTCAACACCCAAACACCACTGACTTTCCCAATTCCGGTCCTCCTGCGTTCCAATTAATACCAGCTCTTTTTCATTCCCATTAGGGCCACTCTTCTGCGCGCAAATGGTGCTGTGGCCAATAACTCGAGCAACCCACTTGCAAACACTACTGAAGCGTGATCGTTTGATTCTTGCTTCTTTGCAATAATTCTTTCGGTAGTCTCACAAAGTAGCCTGGAGTCTTAGTAGAAGATAAAATGATATGAATTTGAGTCTACGAACACCATGTTAGAGTTTAAACCGGTCAGGGTGATATTCGAGGATATGACCATGAGAATCTAAGAACAGCTTCAATGCTCAGATGACCTTTGTAATGTTACCACAGCTAATACACTTTGTGTATCGTCATTGTTCAAAACAGAAATAACAAGGATACTTCTCAAACAAATCATACCGGATCTGTTGAGTGGGTACTTGTATGTAGATAGGCGTCTACCTGTTTATCAGGCGCCGATAAATATCCAAAATTGGGAAAGTTGCCTTTTTGAGCTATCAGCAGTCGGGAATCATTCGGGCCAAACTGCCGGTTGGCCTGATGTGAAAACGGAAGTGACCGGAAGTGACGGAACCGCACAACTCAATGGTCTGGAAGAGATGTTGTCGGACGTCCAAGATTTTGACACACTCGCGTCACCCATTGCCACATCCCGCACCAAAGTTCTCGTCCAAGGAAGCTTCGAATCAGCCTTCGATAGTTTGACGTTAATTCCATCCGGGGAAGATGAGAAAACATGGGGCCTTATGACGATGTGCTGTGCCCTAAGAAAACGACAGGATCAGTAAACTTCAAAATGAAAGATATTATTCGCTCAACTGGATGAAGAGGTTGAAGAAAGGCTGTGCCAGGATGCCATGTTTGAAAGGCAATAATATGGCGACTTTCGAAGAGGTGAGGCCTTAGTATTGTACAGAGAAACGAACGGCCGTAAGTTTTGAAGGGGCTACAAACTAGGTGCACGAAGGATATACATCGAAAGTTCAAGCGAATCAATTACTCGATCGAGTGGATTTGGGATGCTGAAACCGAGACTCTCGCCATCGGGAACAAGGACCATCGGCCCAAGACACGTGCGATGCCGAGTGCGATGAAGAACATCCGATAGCAACGACCGAAGGGCGGTGGTGGCGATGGCAAATGTCCTTGGAAGGAACCACTGCCTACCACTTCGGCCCACTCTCTTTGAGTAGTGTTTTCAAATGTTGGATTTCGAATGTCTTTACTGCGGAAAGATACCAGAGTTAAATGGCCCGTGCCAAGCCTTACATATCCGAGGAAGGAAAACAAAGTGTTGATCGATGATACTGCGTTCAGGGGTGGTAATTCATTAATGAGGTGGTGCAAAGGGATATGACTGGACAACGAAAGAGATGCAGGGGCTGACAAGGCGGTAGCAAACGAAGGGTGTTGATCACCTCTTCAAGCTTCAGCGCTCAGCCTTCAACTCTAACCAAACCCAAAGCCAACTATTGCTAACTGATCCGCCAGCAAATCAGTCACCACGATAGTGATTTTTACTCCTCCCATTGGTTGTTTTCCATGGCTCCATGACCTGCTTGACGTTGGACCATTCGACATTCTTTCATACAAAATGACCCCCGTCCGCTATGGTCCTCTCAAGAGAATCTATATCTTCCCAGAAACCTCATCGAATCTCGCTTCTGATCCTCCGGCTCAAGAAAAACCGGCAGCATCAACCAGCATCGGTATAAGACGTCCATTACTAGTCTGCAAGCTGTTGACGACCGTCGAGTGAGTTCCACGAATTTATAATTGGAGGCTCGGGGAAGGACCATGAGTGACGTAGAGCTGTTAACGACCGTCGAGTGAGTTTCGTGAGTTTATAATTGGAGGCTTGGGGAAGGACCATGAGCGACGTGGCGGCTGACAATACCGAGTCCAAGTGGTGTGTTGATGGTGAAGAGTCCAGATGTGGCTGACCAACGATAAATGGTCGATGGAGCGAATACATTCGATAGCCTCGACAGACCACAGTCCAGACTGATTCGATGCCCTCGAGTTGGAGTTTGACAGGCCAGAAGGATGGAAAGGCCTTGTTGGCCGTTGGACGCGAAGGAGCACCTTCGTTTGATGATGACCAATTGGGAAGGGGGTAGCAGTGGCGGAAAAAGAAGTGGTAGTGGTTGACGAAAATCAAGCCAGAGTGGTAAACAGGAACAGGGTGAATGAAGGGTGAAGCGTGGTAGATGAGGAGCAAAATGCAGCCCCCGACGAATGGGGTGGATGGTAATCGCAGGTCTTGGTTGCCTATTCGAAGTCAAAGTAATATCCTCGGCAGTCTCAACTTTTCCGTGTGGATCTTTCATCATCAGCCGCTGCCTCCATCATGACTGCCATTTAGATTTCCTAAAACACGACATTGCCGACACCCCTCCTCCACAAAGATCTTCCAGCTCCCAGATCGCAGCGGTTATCGGTCTGAGTCTTTCTAGCTAACCATCCAACGCTTGACAACAGATGCCACGACACTCTATCCCTCCACGCAGAAGCAACCGGGTGCCACCAATGCACCTCATAGATAGTGAAGACTTTGTTAGATTGAAACCAATCACACTCTCCGGTGCGTTCGCAAGAATTGCATACAAAGCAAAAGAATGCGTCGATATGGGGGGAGGGGCTCACGAAGGAGATGAGGCGGGCGGGGTGGTTCATAAAGGTCAAACGAGTAGTGATGGCAGCGAGCAGCCTGACACTCTTCGTGATTCTCGCACATTCCTCCAGGCCATAGGCTTGCTCGTAGCGTTTTGCAAAGCCAAACTTTGCCATCGTGCCTTGTCTCCTCCTGACGGCCTTTCCTACATTCTACGTGGCTTCCGCCTGTCCTCCAAACCCCCTTTCATATCCTCATCGACCTCCCAACCGCCAGCGATCGTTGAGCTATCAAACCCCCGTCCGTCGTCGCGATATTTCCTTCATGCGCGTTCTCGAATTTCAAGACCTCTTTTGCCAATGTGGCGAATGTGATTTGAAAGTAGGATTGAGGTTCGAACTCGTCGTAATCCACTCGAGGATTTGGATGGTGCTTTGCTACAAGTCCCAATGGGCAACAAATAGATCGACAGCACACTCAAGTTCTTTAGTGATTCTTCTGTGAGGGAAAGAGAGATGGGTTAGTCAAGAGCTCTAAGGTATGTGAATAGAAGATGGAAAAGATGCAACAGAAAGCAAGGAGAAGAGAGAGAAAACCCAATAAAACGAACACGAAGGGCCGTATGGAATAGGTAAACGTGTAACAAACTGACGATGAATACCCTCAAGCTATCTCATTTTCCTTCAACTGAGAGGCATTCCTGATGTCAGATCCAACAAAATCCACTATTCCAGTTTTTTCCGTTCCCAATTGCAGGACGACCTCGATGGGAGTAGCTGCACCAACTCTTTGGGTCTTCAGTATACTCCAAAACATTTATCGGCAAAACCTTGACGAAGCTTCTTTGACAATATGATACGATGGCCAGGATGCAAGCATAAGAGCGGCGAGATAAGATAGAGGGGTTGGAAGTGAGGAGGCGCGTGGACAGGGAAGTCGGAGAGAGAAAGAAAACTCGGAGGAGAAGCGGGATGTGGGTGACGCGGAGTAGGTTGATTACGAGGACCTTGAGGAAGACGAGCTCGATGCTTATTTTCACATCGATCTTGGTAGGAAACGACGGCTCATGTTAGCGAGCGTATTCGTCCAATTCGGAGGATAAGGTCGACAAGATTTGGTGTTGATTCCTCCTAGTCCCTCAACCGAGTGTTTGTCTGGGTGTCAATATAATTAGTTCTTGTTCTTAAATCGCGGAAAGACAAAAAGCGAAAAATAAAAACGTTTGGGAAGCGCAAATTGCGATGTCGTCAAGAATTATTCAAGCCCCACCCAAACATCACAAAACGAGGAGTTGAAGCCAGTCCAAAGTCGCATTCTCGAGTTGAAGAGAGTGGAATACCGACATTGAAGTCGCCACAACTCTGGCCTCACCTTCGACCTAGTCCTCTCCCCTCTCGTGAATGACTATCAAAAATTCTGCCTCGAAATCAACAGAAGGACCTAAGAAACTGAACTAACTCACCACATTGCGATCCATGCGCAAAATACAGATACCATGCCTTCATCGTAGCAGTCGAGAGAGAGGATTTACTGGGCAGGTGACAAAGAAAGAGCATGAAGCTAATCATCGGAGGAAGAAGAAACCACATTTTCGATTTCCGCATCACTGTCAACCACCACAATGGTCGCACACCTTTGAGCGGTCAGTGGTCACGCGTCACCGTTCAACTTCCCAACTTCCACCCACCAGGTCCTACATACACATTAATTGCATATGCAACCTTCAATCTCTTACGGCAGTTGCTGTTGGCTCAGTATTCCGGAAATTTAGCAAGACCCTTGCCAGCAGGCGTAGGATACTCCTAGTATACTGGCCTAATGAAGGAGCTGTGGTGAGTTTGACTCCAAGCCTGGTAAGGTTATAGTTGGATTTGTGCCACAAATAACTCAATCATGATTTTACAGCCGTTTCACAAATTCTTGCGCCATCAATTTTTTCGTGTTCCAAAAATAGAGATAATTCACGAAAATCAAAGAGAAAGAAAAAAATGCCAGAGCCTCCACCTCACTTTGGTCGGTACTTTAGACACACAAGAATTAAGGCTTGGGTAAATTTGAAGGTATGTGAGCAATCTTTAGCCAAAACAATGGTAAAAAAAGCATGAAGGATGAGAATTGCTAGTTCAACCAAGTTGACCTGAATGTTCGCTGCTCTCGCCTCAGCAGGGTTCCGTTCCGAAAGTCCTCAGGACCTCTGAAGTCTCTGTCGTGATATTATAAGCTTAGTATCATGAGCAATACTAGATGAAACTGTCTTTGGGGGACATCCTCAGGCGACATGCACATCTGTTGACACTGGGTGGCACTGATATGTATGTACGACACAAGTTATACTCGATTGGGGAACAACTTTGAGTTAGAGTGTTATAACATCTCAGTAGGACTTCCTTCGTTGAAACTGGTTGTGTAATAGCTTTCATGTCGAAGAGCAAGGGGGGATAACTTTGTGTCTGTCGAAATCAGCGGGATGATCACGTCAGCCCTTGCGCTCAGGGAAAATGCACTGTGAAATGTTGTGGACGGCTCTTTGAGTGTACAGAGAGCAAAGCGTAAGCACTTCAAAAGTGTTGCAGGCATGAATCTGGATTTGTACCGGATGATCCGAGTTGTTGACTTCCTCACTAGCCGATGAGTCGTGATCCTCCTGCTGTGGCGCATGAGTGACAAAGGCTCTTTGAACAACAATATTTCAAGCGAAAAATTTGGATGTTGGTGAATGTATTCCTGACGTTTCATGGCGCAAAGTTCCAACCACTGGCAACCACGAATGACGACTGACAAATGAGAAGCGCAGTGACTCGGCGTTGACTCATAACTTGTAAGACCAAAGATTCCTTCTCAAATGACTGCGTCTTATACTCGCAAAAGCAGCCGATAATTCATCTGAGACGCATTTGAAGGCCTTTCTGATCCATGAGCTGCAAACACGGACGTTGACAACAGTCGTCCCAATTCAGTGCGGATTCACATCGTGTCGGCTCAAAATTCCTTGCAGACCTTTGCAGTTACACCAGCACTAATTCTTGTGAGTGCAAAGTACCGGAACAGATTGAAAATAAAGCTCTCGCATTTTTTTCTCTTTTCTTGATTTTTGTGAAATTTCCTGAATTATCTCTATTTTCGGAACACGAAAAAATTGATGGCGCAAGAATTTGTGAAACGGCTGTAGGCTTCGGTCTACTCCAACGAGTCATCAAAGGTCTTCAAACGGCGCAACATTCCAATCTTGTCTCTCTTCGTCCTCACAACGTCGGGAAAGACGTCCGTGAATCAGCCACGCCCATGTCAAATATCCTTCCATTTCACTATTATTGGATTGAGAATTATATACATTGGTAATGATTTATCGTGAGGTCGATGGCAGGTCAGTCTTTATTTTGCATTCGAAGCTGTGGAAATCTGACTAACCAGGAAGCTTCACGCATGAGTTTCCAAGCCAGCATTCTTATTCTTTGCTGGTCCATGTGTATGAACGCATGATCTAGAGATCCACGAGAGAACAACCAGAAGCTAGTACCCACATTTGGATGATGCTTCGAGAGAATATATCTGGTTCAACCTTCGTCTCTGATACAAACTGCCCATGACTCGCTTCCAAGACACAACTCAATGACTAGACAACCTCTGTGCTCTTTTTTCTACAAAGTACGCAATGTATCAGTTACGGACAGCACAGTCTCTTGTACAATCTACTACAATGAGTCTCGAAATTCAGGTAAGTAACGTCCATTTTGGAGGGTTCTACGTTTTAACGAACGATGTTTAGGGATTCACCTCCTCAGTCAAAGCATCTCAACGAGCGCCATGCATGACTCTTCTACTAGAGATCCACCTCCCAGATGCCATCCGACTACCCGCAAAGCCTCTCTTGACACAATTATCACTTTCGTTGAAGATCCGGATCCGCAAGATGCAGTCCTGTGGATGAACGCACCGTTTGGCCATGGAAAGTCCGCAGTCATGCAGACTGTGATCGAAACCCTCAGAACTTCGAGTCGCGGGCATCTCGTCGCCGGGAGTTTCTTCTTCGGGCGCGAGAAAGAGGGGCGGGACAAAGCGCACTACCTCCTGCCTGCCATTCTCTATCAGATTGCCCACAACATACCTGGCATGTATGAACACATCAACGACGCCATTAACGCCGACCCAACACTGCCATCCAAGTCAATCGAAACACAATTCATTCCACTCCTCGTCGCACCCTTCCGAAACTTCACCCCCACTTTAACGCAAACACCAACCGTCTTCATTGACGGACTTGATGAATGTTACACTTCTGCAGCACAACGCTCCGTGTTGAAGCTTATCGCGGAAGCGATCTCTATTCATAAAGTTCCACTGCGGTTCGTCATCGCTAGCCGCCCTGAGGTACACATCGAACAATCCTTCAATGCCCTAGCTCTTTCTTCCATCTCCCGTTCTTTCGAGCTGGACGACGATTTTGAAAACATGGTAACCTACTTCCGTGCTGAATTTGACAACATATACGATTCTCGAGCCGAATCTATGGTCGACATCCCTAAACCTTGGCCCTCAAACAAGATTCTTTGGGATCTTGCTCGGCGGGCGTCTGGCCAATATCTCTTCGCATCAACCGTTATCCGATTTGTTGATGATGAATATGACAACCCAGTGGAACAGCTTCAGGTTCTCCTCGGTCCACACCCTCGTCAATCCTCGGCCTTCTCGACAATAGACACACTCTATACGCAAATTCTGTCGGTTTACCCCAACCGGCTGAGAGATAGCCTACTTCGAATTTTAGGCATGATTATTCATCGCGAGGATGGCCGGGTCACTGTAGCGTCATTGAGTGATTTGCTTAATTTGGCTCCGTTAGAGGTTTGGACGATTCTGCGCAGTATTCGCGCAGTTGTAAAGATTAAAGAACTTCCGGCGATACCTCCACATGATACCAACTTTTCTCTCTCTAATTACCTATCACCCACCGTAATCATTCGACACATTTCTCTCAAAGAATTTCTCATAAACCAAGATAGAGCGAGAGACTTTTGGGTTGATATGAATTTGATGGAGGCCATACTATGTAGGCGCTCCGACTTTCTACTTGCGTCCAGTATATCAGGGTCTGTCAGGTTAGTAAAATTTCAAATATCTAAAACATTTTATGCTAAGCAATCCAACTTGTTTGAAAAGTACGAACATTGTCCACCCGGCGACATGGATATGCGTTCGTTGTCCCATTTGGTCCCCAGAGACTGGTACATTCGACGTATCGTCTTGGCCTTTGTTTATTCAAGAATTCTCGAAATACAAAATGGCCAGATTGCACAGCCAAGCGTTAGATTGTAAGCCTCAAAGCTTGAAAACTTTTTGTTGGATTTTAGGATGTTGGAAGAATTGGAGGTCGGTGAGTAAATCCTTCCCTCAAATTATGTACTTGCTTCGATCTGACGGATTGTTGTTATATGTTCTCGAACCTTAGTTTGAACACAGCACTTCTTTGAACGAAGATTTTGAAACAGTGAAAACCATTGTCACCATTGCTTTACGTGAACGGTTCAAGCCACTTTCCCAAGCCGTTCTGGACTTGTTTGCGCTCTTGTCCTACTTCGACTACACCGAGAAAGCGATGTTTGCAACAACACTGGGAGCGATCAAAAAACGGCCAGATCTCTCATTCTCTGCCTCACTTCGTGCTCTCGATTCAGCCAGTGTCTTTCTTTCACTGGACAAAGGCAACTCTGGCGGGTTTAATCGGCACAAGGAGCCTACCATGTCGGATATGCGAGTGGGCGTTAATTGGTCAATTATGGACATTCTCCTGGATTCAGAACTCGTTGGAACGCGTCTCTATACTGCCCACAGAGAAGCTCGAATAATCGCCCTCTCACGCTGTTATAAAGATTTCCTGCTCAGGGAGATCCCTGGTTCCAAGTCATTTCAAGCCAACGCCCAGTTTCTTTTTCGATTACCAATGATCAGACCTGACATCATGACACTAAAAAACATCGATAATTCTGCTGGTTCAAGAATGGGTCTCTTAATTGATCAAATCTGCTCATCTCGATCACTCGCAGTTGTTTGTGACATAGCGGCCTTTGGTTACTCCACGCCTCGTTTTTTCACTCCTTTATTTATTTTCGCAAGTGTAAACTGTTTGGTAAGCAACGGCAGACGACCCCATTACTCTCAAGTTAATATTATTCTGATTAGGAAGCAAAAAGTCTTGGAACACGCTTCGGAGCGATTCGTGAGAAGCTCAAATGCTTGGTTACGAGGCTGCTTCAAATCAGTGTGCTTGCAGCTGTGTTTAACCATTCGGATTATCACGGTCAGCTTCATTATCTTTCAGCTTCAAACTTATCTTTATCATCTCAGTTTTAAAGACCCTTCAATTCATGCGAACAAGCTCAGAATCTATCATAATCTCATTATGTTGGAGGCGTTGGACTTGATACGCTGGCTGGACCTCGTGGACGAGAAGACGCATGACGCTATTCTTACATACCTTATCGATATCGATACCTTGCACATGTAGGTTCACAAGATCGTCTTCCTGGAGCTGTGTTTACCTGACGATATACACAAACGCCAAGGTTCCGGAATCAAATTTCAAATCTTCAAAGTATTGCCTGGAGCGACCACTTCTCCAGGGCAACTAACTCTCCAGAAGTTCCTGAGCGCCTTCTTTCGCTCCAGAGAAAATCATCAACTCCGGAGCTCAGGCAATTATTGCCAGTGTCTTTCGTGTTGGGAGTTAAAATTTGGGTCGAGGTGAACTGGGTTTTCTACGACTAGCTGATACATGCCTCACTATTTCTGGGTACAGAAGCACCTAACGACAGACTTTGAAATCAAAAGGAAAATCGATAAATTTTGCTTGCAGCTATACCCTATGGACGGAGCAGCGATTTACCCTAACGGCAGAAGCTTTGGTGACGATCAGATTGAGAGCGACGAGGATGATGATGAACAATTTGAAGATGCTCTAGAAGAGCTGGAACAAGAATAAGCTCAAGGAGGCCTTTCATAAGTTTTAAAATCGATAAACAGTCGTCGATCCGGAAGAACGAACGAGACTCAAGGAGTTGCGATGGCGATTTGGGCAGCCTTTTCATTTAGTCGAAAATATCTCTCCTGATGATGTAACAGAATATTACAGGTTAATGTTTTAGAGTAGATTCAGTGCCAAAACAAATCACGAGGAGTCGTCATCCAATATAAGAACGAGATCTTGAGGTGTACCTCCCAAGCCTTAGTCCGAGTCCGAGTCTGGCGATATACATGCGTATATGGACTCATGCGCACGTCCAGGACGTGGTGGACCCGAATGCCAAGATTTCCGCGAGTTCGGACTGGAGGACAGCACGAAGCAATGCTGTCGTAATATAACCATAGAGTGGTGGTGCCAAACCTGAAAGTGTGAAGAGAGATTTTCAGCTCTGTCTCAGCGCTCGGCGTTTATTCTTCGTTCTTCATGTTTGATGTTCCGAGAGCACTGAACCAACATCTGGCTGATGTGGTTTTAACTTGAAGACTTAAAAGCTGAGTTGTGGAGGCGTGGGATGCATTTGACAGTGACTCGGAGGGGAAAGATGGAGAGAGGCTCGAGCATAGTGGTGGCGGACGGCTAGGGGCGGCGGACAAAATGTAGCAATGAAGGGATGGCAGAGAAGAAGTGTTGGCTGACGGAGGAAATCTTCATCTTTTCTCGTAGTTGTACTAAGAGACCAGTAGAGTTTAGGACAGTTTGCAACCTGTCGGAATTGATGGAATTCGGAAGTGGGAACGACTTTGAACCTCCGATTCACCCCACCTCACGACGCTTGACATACCTCCGCCACTCGAAACCTGTCGAATTTCCTGTTGTCTTCCAGAACCGCCGAATTTTCTTCTGCTGACAGACCTACATACGCAGCATGAAGAAGAAAGTATTTATCTCACTGGCGAACATGCACATGCATGAACTGGCTACTTTGGCGACCAATGCTCAGATCGATATGGACTGCTATGCAGTACCCTTCGAGAACCTTATCCTATCTTAGACTCAAGTTCGATTGTCCAAGGTCTCTTGATATGCCACTCATTGTGAAAGAATTACGCAGAATATAACTTACTGTAGGGTTTATGGCTACAGCGTTAGCCTCAAGTCGTGGTTTACACTCTATCTTATCAAGCAGTACTCCGGTGAGCAAGCCACTTCACTGATTGATAACGATTGTCTTATTTATCATATGCGCTAGCGGCACAAAAGGGTAAATCAGCTGTCGAGAATACTCAGTTGCTGTGTCTCATCGTTCGTCATCGTTCCTTGCCAACCTCGAGCCACGTTCTCAACTCAATACACCATGACCTCCACCGATGAACACGCTCATCTGTGAACTCGCCTCCTTCGTTGACCAAAGCTCGACGCTCCCGACTTTCGACTTCTATGGACCTCGTCTTGACAATGCCCAATGCATTTTCCGCCCAGTGCTCATCGTCCAAAGTCTCTTGAACAATTACCTCCGTGGAGAAAGTCGGCAGAAACTTGAAGTTGCAGCGACAACATCAGGTCCTAGTTTGTCATTCCATCTTCGGTGAATAAGGCATTTCACTCGTTGATAACGATTAGTCGACTGATCAATTCACAGGTATAAAACTTGAACCAGACTGCGTCTGAAGAACCGTAGCGGAATCCTCGAACTCATCTTTCCCAAACCGAACTCGAAACAGCTGCATCTCGTCGTTCATCCAGAATCAGAGCTCACGTCAACTTCCCTTAACCCAATTCCGAATCTGCGTTGGCGTCGGTGCCGTTCGCGATTCCTGCTCGACGCAGATTCGCTACTCCCGAATTGACATCCTCACCTACGATTTCTATCGGTTCTCTCCCTTGGTTGCACTCTCGGTTCTCCTCACGTTCCTCGCTTTCGTCTTCTCGAGACACCCAACGCACCTCGAGTCGTCACGGTCAAGGTACCGATACCAGTCCTGGTACTAGTACAGCAACAACCCCACTCCCACCTGAAATCAGACCACATCGAGCAGATCTTCGCGTATCCTTTTCTCGTCGATCTACTCGCTGGTATTACAAATCACAACCACGAGCTAATCACGAGACTTGGCGGTGAAGATGAACGTACACCTGAACCTCTTGAAGTTCTGTATCGACTGGATTTGGGTATGATTATGCCGTAGCCAATTATGGTCAAAGTCAAATTCCGCACATGTACGAGGTGGAGGGAGGGTGTACCTATGGTTATCTAGGAACGGAGGTGGAGGTGGACACCGAGAAGCGTATGGATGTCTATGTCCCTGACCATTGATATCCAGGTGTCAAGGTTGCATACGATTCTGTATACGCGCACCTCCCAGTGTATCAGCATGATTCTGGAGTGTACGTCCATCAACCATTCGGCGTCGCATGGGGCTTGTGACTTCACCCACGTGATTAAAACGGATGACCGTCGGCCAGGCATGCTATTTACTTGCTTTCAACGCCTTCACAGTATCACAGGCACTGACGGAGAATGGTCCAGATAGTTGAAGGATTAAACTTGATCCTGTGTTACCTTTATCTTGACCCGAGAAACTTGAACGCAGTTCCCATAACTCTCTGTTACCAAGGCAGAAATCGTTGTTTCAAGGGTCTTGGAATCCTCTGGAGTGCCATTCAAAAATACCTGAGCAAAAGTGAAGGTATCGTCTCCTGGGTATCTCTTGTGGTCTCCGAGTAAAAACTCGACGGAGATGCGGTTCTGCCCAGAGGTGCTGTGACCACAGTTTCCTCAGAGCAAGAATACTTCTCATCGTCTTGGATGAGAATTTGAGGCTGACCGCAACTTATGCTAAAGAGATGGCTGCTCGGATTTCGATGTTTTTGAACGCGTATGATGCTGCGTATCTTGAGAGGTCGGCGCCACTCAACACGGTGAGAGGATAAGTGGAAGGGAGAGCCGATTAGATGGCTGTGCGCGTAGTCGAGATTTCAACCCATGCAATCATTAAGGCAAAGTCTCATAACGGATCGAAGTCTCGATGTTTTTGCTCATTGATTTGCCACCAGTAAATGTTTAGAATGCCATATCAATGGCTTTCGGCCATGGCAAAAAAAAAAGTTGTTGAGAGCTAGTGATCATGTTCACTCAAGAAATTCCAAAGACACATTTAGTTCTCTCAGATCAGTCAACCATTCGTTTTACAAGACAAATTTTATCTACTTCGCAATGCATCGCCGTATACAGACAGATTAAGCATTTACCGTACAAAAAAGTGTGACAATAAAGCCTCTCTGTTGGGAGTAAAAAGAGACGAAGTAACACGATGAGCAATGGCAAATCGAGCAGAAAGGCTGAGTGAATACTGACCAGTGTCATAAATAGCTTATTCAACTAAACAGACAACGCGGCGAGGACTATCGTTGACACGAACAAACCGACCTGCACTTCTCGTACACTCCTCCGTTGCATGACAAGACGCCGAGATTGCTGCAACCACACTTGCTTGCGCAGGTAGCTGACTTCCCGCATGAAACACGGAAGTTTGCGCGGCGAGTAAGACTGGAGTCGACATCATCGAATTTAGGCGTGGGGGCGGCATTGACGACGGTGGCAGATAGAATGGCAGCAGAGGCGAGAATGGTGGTGAAGTTGATTTGGACCATGTTTGGGATGCTTGTAAGTTGTAAGGTTTTGGGAATTTGGAGATTTGGAGTGGTTTTAAACGTTGAGGACCGTGCCTTGAACGAAGTTTGTGAGGTTTGTGAGGTATCGAGTGCGCAGCACTGGATAGAAGGGTGGATAGGTATTGAGCTCAGCTTGGGAATATCATAGCGAGCTATGGTATGCTTATATAGAATTTTGAGGCTCGAACCCTTGATGAGCTCATCCACCATTTTTTCTTCTGGGTCGGCAAGATCAGTTTGTAACGCAAGAAATGCCATTGCGAATTTGCAACATCCAACATCTTATGTTTCGCCAAAGTTTTACCGGACATTTATATTTCTTCCAATCTGATTAGTGCGGGTGTCGCAACATCGTTTCTTGCATAACTTCCTTGTGGAGGGCGCTAACCCACGATTCTTGATAAAATCAAAACCTTAGCTGGAAAGGTGCTAACAAAACGCATGGTCAAAGAGCTCCAAAGAGTAACCGAAAACAGCTGATGAAGCCAAAGAACCCTTCATCGATAGGGTCGGTCTCCAGTGGATCAATCGCAGATAATCAGAAAAGTCGGGGATGCCATGGTTATATTGTCGTTGTGTTGCAGCGTGGGCAACCTCATTCACGCGGCTCATAGTTGGCTTTTCACAAACCTTGAAACACCCGCACTCCCACTGCCTCTCCGAGTCGTCAGGCTTCTGCGAATAACACACCTCCAAATCTCAAAACCTTTTATCACCACTTCAGACTTCGAGGAAACAACCTGAAGAAAATAGGCAATACAAATTACATACATTACTGATTGGTGGGATCCAAAGAGCGCTTGTCCACACGGGAAAGGGGTATGTAAAACATCGGATTACGATACCAGTTGCCCAAGTGATTTTTTCTCTAATATCTGTCAACCTCTGGTCGCACTAAGACAAACACCGAGGCGACTACCCGTCTCGGTGAAACCAAAGCATCAGTAAAATTCAATTCTAAGGCGAAGGCCAATACAAGAGCGGCGAATCGTGAAACGCGCCTTCAAAGCCTCCGCCAAGCGAGTTTCCAAACCGATCACGAAGTCTGCAGACACAGATCGCAAACCCGGGCTAGAGCTTCAATCAAAGCCCAAGTATGCGTGAAAAAATGGTAGGAGATTGAGGGAAATGAATAACAACCCAGGAATACAAAGTCTTGAAGATAAAATTACCTGGAATCCGGGCGTTCGTTTATCACAGTCTAGATGATTGATTAGGAGCGAGAATAGACGCCATTGATCAGTCATTCTGACGACGACGACTGAACAGCGAAGACTGCTTGACACAATCATGCTATGAATAAGGCTGCACCAAGTCACTTACAACTCGGCATTAAATCTAGTATCGTGACTGATGGCAGTACATCGCGCAAGGTGCTAGGCGCCTGTCAGCTATGTCCGACACATCGACCTGATGATAGCCTGGTCCAGGTACTAGGGTGCAAAGCTAAGCTTTCGGATGATCTCTAGGATCTCTGTGGAGTCGCACCTCTAAGACTAAGAAATGAAGGACCGTCTACTATGACAATTCCAAGGCCAAAGTGGGAGCACACTCCAAGTCCCGCTTCCACGGTCTCTACCGCCTTCTCGACACTCAGTAAATTCCACATGGCAGCCTATTCCGGCTCACCATGCTCAAGACGGGCTGTCCGTCTCTCTTTTCACGAGGCCTTCCTTCCAATAACAATAACAACCTCAGCACCATGAGCCATTCCGTATCCACAACACGACCATGATCACATCCACAACCAATATTCCATCCCTACATGCTATCTCATTCATCAAAGGCGCTTCGAATCCAGCCGCCGATTTTTCTATCTCTCAACTCGAAGGCGCTTAGTCCGAGTCCGAGTCTGGCGATATAGATGTGTATATGGACTCATGCGCACGTCCAGGACGTGGTGGACCCGAATGCCAAGATTTCCGCGAATTCGGACTGGGGGACAGCACGAAGCAATGCTGTCGTGATATAACCATAGAGTGGTGGTGCGAAACCTGAAAGTGTGAAGAGGGATTTTCAGCTCTATCTCAGCGCTCGGCGTTCATTCTTCGTTCTTCATGTTTGATGTTCCGAGAGCACTGAACCAACATCTGGCTGATGTGGTTCTAACTTGAAGACTTAAAAGCTGAGTTGTGGAGGCGTGGGATGCATTTGACAGTGACTCGGAGGGGAAAGATGGAGAGAGGCTCGAGCATAGTGGTGGCGGACGGATGAGGGGCGGCGGACAAGATGTAGCAAGGAAGGGATGGCAGAGAAGAAGTGTTGGCTGACGGAGGAAATCTTCATCTTTTCTCGTAGTAGACAAAAGCTACGTCTACCAATTTCGAGCCTTCGTGAAGACGGATCCGCGTGTATGTTTTGCAGATACGTTCATAAACGTTGAGCATTCAACTTTACAGTAGTCACGAAGAATCGTCCATTATCGACATGGGGATGGTATTGGCCAAGCAAACATCTTCGACAGCTTGAAAAATCCGAGTCTGGCTGTGTTCGAGCCAACTCCTGTTTGAGTAGGCGTATTGAAAGATCGAAAAGTCGAAGGTGTGAAAGATTGCGGAGACATCCTATGCAGTCAACTCTCAGGAGGCAGAGAGAGGCGCAAAGACAATCAATCGATGAATCATGATGCCCAGTGAATCGGTGAGGATGGATGGTAAATTGTGGTCAGAAACGAGGATGGTTGTGGCAAACGGAGAGCCCATGGTGCATGATATTTGCGAACAAAAAGTGGGTGGCCTAAAATGCATCATGGTGTGGTGGAAGACACTAAGGAAGGTGGTTAATGCACTAAGGAGTTTAAAGAAGGGTAGCGGTAGACTAACGGTAGTGAAAGAGGAGTAATGCAGTGGCGCGTAGGCGGGTGGCGACTGGAGACGAACTTTTTGTTTGAATTCGCCACCACTATTCCTTTGTCTTGGTCGGATTGTGAGTGCCCACCTGGCTAGGTGGATGTTGACGAACACCTTGGGGTTGTCCTCTACAAGCTGCAGCTACAGTTGACTCCGGCAATGAAAGATACGGCGAAAAAGCCAGGATCCGAGGGCTGAAAAATCCATATTCAACAAAGTTCGTACAAATGCCTCTGAATCCATCGAATCGCACCCGAAAAAAGAGCACCCATGAAATATCCTGAGGGGGTAGAACAAAACGAACGATCCAGGCGGCGTGGCGCCGTCGCTGCCGCTTTCTGACGCTTCATCTGCCGCATCATCCAAACCTCAGTCCGACATTACATAACTAATTCACTCTCCTCTCATTCTTCGCTCACAACCTCAAGCCTCGAATTTTACTCCGCAAAAACCCTTCCAGTTCGATGTGTCAAGGTCGGCTGACCTGAGGAACTCTTCGAACGAATTGAATCGATCATCAAGAACTTTCGGCCTGGAAAATATTCGAAATACCGCAGAAATGAGGTGCGATGAGGAAGCGAAAAAGACCTCATGTAAGGTGTCTCATTTCGAATTTTGTCAGGTGGAATGGTGTTGTTTTGTAGTAAAAGATGCGGCAGGTAGGTTTGTTAAACGGCTTTGTGAGACCCGTGGATCTAATCGACCATTTGGAGACTCTAGGGCGAACTTTTCATGAGACCAATCAAGGTACAATGTTCGAAAGCTCAGCGCTCAACGTTCAACGGGCCTCTGCTAGATTAATTGGTAAGAAACTTAGAAAGCAAATAATCCAGTCCACGTTCCATGGAATCGATAGGTCGGTTCGATGATATTTTATCTTGATTCGGATTCCTATGGCCATGATGATGGAAAATGAAACAAGGGGCCGTGACTTGAACGTCTTCTCGTTCTGGACCTCCACACTTTTCGAACAATTTTTGTCTGCTGGGCTCTTTGATGACCGCACAACGTGCTGGCTCGAGAACTCCGAGTTTCCGACGATGCTTCTACCTGCATGAACATCGTGCGCTCGCATCACTGATTCTTGCCGAAGGACAACGCTGGTCATAACGTACTATGTCCACTCACCCTCAAATTGACCAACCCCAAATCGCACCCTCATATCCGAATAATCCTCTTATTACAATCCAGTATTTTGGAGCACCAATGTGGCTATCGAATTTCAAGTCATGATCAATGGACCTCATAGACTGACGAATCTTTAGATCTATCACTTATCCAGCTTATGGCTCGAGTATAAAAACAAAGACCTTCTTAGTTCTTTAGCAGCAGAAGTCGGCCACTCAATCACACAACCACTCAAGTCTCCACAATGGCCCCCCTCCCCAATGGCCGCTACATCATCAGAAGCGTCGGCGCTAGGAAATTCGTAGGGCGATCTCCTCGTGAAGACTACTCCCTTCTTCCCAAGCGCGTCATACTCTTACCAGACGGTGTTCAAGCCCCCTTTGTAAGTAACCTCATTCAACCTAATATTCTTCGTGCGCTCTATTTTCTAACAATCATGTCTGTCCTAGTTCGAATTCCAATCTACTGACCGGGGCACAAAAATCCTCGCGGGCGGAAACTCCACCGCTGAAATCGATCGTAATCTCTTCGCTGTTTTGCTCCCAGAGCCTCCAGCAGAAGATTGGAAAATCCAGGCGATTCCTCAGTCTGGGAAAAACAGATACATGTGAGATCCCATTTCTGAATCGCGTCCCTAGTTTATTGTGCATTCTGACTCTGCTTTGCAGAATTACCAAATCAAATGGATACGAAGGTTGGATAGTTGGTGATGACTCCCCAGAGGCCCAGGTAATTTTCTCTTTTGGTTACCGGGGAAAGTGACATCGTCATACTCATGCGATTGTAGATTGCCATTCGACCTCTAATCATCGGTCCCTCTGAGCCTCCCTTCTACCCACCCAACGAAGTTTGGGAAATTGTTCCTTACAACTAAAGATCTCGCAGTGTTGTACATCTAACATTACTCTGTACAAATGTGACCTTGAAATCTGTAAATTCCATCACAATTTTGCGTCTTCAACACCCTGTAACTATAAGTACGGCCAAAGGAATTGCTGCGAGAAAGCCACCAATGATCGAAGATGGCCTAACTGTCCAAAGGGCAGGATTGAGTGGTTACATTTTCTCCATACACACTGAGTCTGTGAGGTCCCTTCTTAGTTATATTTCCAAGTTACCAGGGTTTATGTCGTTGTATTGAAGCAGAATAGAATCCCAGATACAACGCCACCTCGTAGCTAGCCAAAGAGGAGAACGTTGAATCTAAATGTGGAGTTGCGACCGCGACTTCATCCCAAATAACAGTCACTGACAGGAGTCTAAAATCTGAAACGAGCTAGCTAAACGCAAAGTGGTGGTGATAAACAAGGTTCTTATCAAACTCTCCGTCCCGACTCCGCGACTTTCCACCACATGACGAAATACATACAACTAATGCGCTTCTTCGTCTTCGACCTCCGGCTGGAACTCGCGTACTTGAACAAGTTCACGACAGGTTCAAAATCTCGCTTCCCATTGCTATTTCTTCAACTGCATCTTCATATTCTCCATCACTGCTCTCATCCTGCTCGTTCTCGTTAGTTCCAGATGCTTCTAAAGCGTGATCTTCAGGGATGTTAGATACTCTATCGATGGAAGATAGCTTCAAAGAAAGCTCGTCGATCGCTTGAGCCGACTCTAGATCACCCGCTAAATGCTTCTGTTCATCGTCATCATGAAAAGTTTGTCCAAAGGAAATTATAAATTGATCTTACCTCCTTCCAGATTTTCAATCCCGATACAAAAGACACCGGCAAGAGCGACCCGACCTTGTCCAGAGTCGAGCGGTTATCTTTCAGCGACATGAGATGCTTAGTAATCTCTGGCGAGTAACTCGCTCTTGAGAAATGGCCAGACCAGGGAATATCCCGAGGATCAGGATTCAGTTTGTAAAATCTTGATATTTTTGGGTGGTCAAGTAGTCCTCGTCGACGAAGATAAAATTTTAAACGTACCTTTCCACAATGAGAGTGTCAAGGAAGAATTCGAGGATTGAAGTGTGGGTCTTATCATCCACAAGCTTCAGCCACTGTCCTTCGGTGAATCCCTCCATCTTGAAAAGGTTTTGGTAGGTTGAAATATTTTGTGATTGCATCGTAATATCTGGAAACCAATGTTATTAAGTATGAGATATGTTTAGTATTTTTCCAGCCGTACCATGATAGTCTGGGTAACTAAAAGCAGCAGCGAGGACTCCTGCTTGAAGTAAAGTTGTGATTAAGTCACTCAGCTTTTGGTGAACACCCTTGAAACGTGGTTCGAGGACGTTTGCTTCCTGCTCGAAAATATTAGCCAGACGGTCCCTTGCAAAAACATATTCGAGGCTCACCAAACAGTTCATAGTCATGAAAAGAAATAATGGAATAAAGAAGTAAGGAGTGGAATAATCGAAAGCCGCTGTATTACACAGAACCGCGAATGATCGAGGAGAACAAATTTGATTGATCAAGACTTCGATCGATGAACCTGCACGATCATCACATTTTAGCTTCAAAATGCCCTTTCTGCTCATTGGGAGGTAAAAAGCTGAGGCTGCCTTTTTTCGGAATACGTCGGAGGGTGAATTTTTGTGGAGAAGAACATCGGTGTAGTATCCAGAAACGGCAAGGATCCGAGCATTTCGGTGGGCATTGTAGATATCCTTGCCGATGAGTTCTGGATCTGTCAGAATGTCGGTGATCGACCAATCAATGCAAACCCGCACATCCCAGGTTGAATATTCTTTGTAAAGAGCTATATTCTCGTTATCCAGAGTGAGAAATACGCTCGCCGAGTTAATGGCGCGGAGTGCGGCGTCGAACGAGAGGTCTGGTCGTTTGCTGATGATTTCTGAAGTTGCTGCAAACATCGATCTTTCGGTGGAGTTGAAGTAGGTGAACAGAGAGAAGAGATCCAGACTTTCTTGGGACAGTGGACTAAACCATTGACGCAACGAGGCAGCAACGATGGATTGGACAGTTTTAAAAACTTCGTTGGATACGATGTCATGCTGGGCCTACAATTCCAGAAATGCATAGCTCTTGTTAATCGCGGTCAAAAGGATAATGCACATATGGAGATCCCTTACCGATTTGGCATTATTCCAATTTCCCAGGAGAAAACAAAAAGCTTTTACACATTGTGACCTACACCCAGCCACTATGGATTGGGGTGAAGTGTCATCTCGATACTTTGAGAATTCTCGAGTGAAGAGGGGCCAAGAGGATGCGTCCCATACACTGGTCTCAACCGAAAAACTGGGCCAGAGAAGGTGTTTCCACGTTGCTGGGTGAATGGTCATTGAGCTGTAGAGGGACATAAAATCTCAACCACTGTAGTATCAGACGGAAGTGATTCAAAAGGCGAACCTAGCTGAATCAGAAATGCTCGACGCAAGCACAAGATCAGAGCGACGAAGAAGCATCGTTTGGACAACATCTAAGTCAACCCAGAAGTCTCCCGCTCGTGCCTTGTCTGTAAGAAACTCTTTCAGAGAGACATGATAACTTGATACGGTAGGAGACAAAAAACTCGAGAGTGAAAAGTCGGTGTTATGCGGAGGCAATATCGGAATGGGCTTTATTTCGAGAATAGCTTGAAGGCCCCGAATCGCAGTGGAAACGTCCGACGATGGCAACTCGAGTAAATCACTGAGGAAGGCTATGTTGACCCATTCGTCTTCATGAGAAACGACCAAACCTAAAATATGGAGTAATGATTCTCGGAGTCGGATGGGGCAGACCGATAAAATCTGGGTGTAGAGGGTGTCCATACTTGAGAAAGCCGAAGCCTGACGAGGATGTGGAGAAAGAAGGACCTGTAGCTGTTCCACCGGGTGATCATATTCATCGCCAACGAAGCGAATAACTGTAGAAGCGAAGAGATATTGCCCGGATGCACGCCTAACAAGATCCCGGATAATTTTGTAAGATGGCCAAGGTTTAGGGACTATAGCCATATCATCCGACCGAGTTTCGAGTATCCTGTTGAATTCATGACGGAAATATATCACCATGCTCTCGAAATCATCATCGAGCCCAAAAGCGCGTGTGATAGAGAACAAAGGCGGTGCTTTGAAGCAGTGAGTGATATGCACTTCGGGACGGCTGGCGACGACAAATCGTAAAGGAAGACGATGGATAGACACTACGTCAGCGATCATCTTCAGCACAGAACGCTGGGCCGCTGGCGTGTCGCATTCATCGAGGCCATCGATGAAAATTGTAGGAGTGTGCGGTAATGTGGGATAAGCAGCAAGAAATGGAGCAACGAGGAGCGGAATGAGTTGGGCTTCGATCGATTTCGAGGGTAAAGTCGGGTCGTTGTTGATAGCATTATTGACGTGTTCATACATTCCGGCGATGTTATGTGCAATTTGGTACATAAGAACTGGCAGGAGGTAATGCGCCTTGTCGCGCCCTTCTTTATCGCGTCCAAAGAAGAACGCTCCAGCAGTTCGATGACCCCGACCTGAAGCTCTCAAAATTTCAATGACAGTCTGCATTACAGCAGATTTGCCGTGCCCAAACGGTGCGTTCATCCACAGGACCACTTCATCAGGATCTGGGACCTCCACAAAGGCGTCGATAGTCTCGAGAGCAGATTTACGTGTATCTGGATGACATCTCGGAGGAGGATCTCGCGCGGAAGAATCGTGCATAGCGCTCGTGGAAATCTTCTGGCTGAGCAGGTGCATTCCTGAACAATATTGTTTCGCGTTCAATTATCAGTTCTTTGAATCGCCTGATTTAACTTGCTCACCTGAAGCTTGAGAGTCATGGTTATGGATTGTTGCGTTAATGGTGCTGTCTCTGAGAGACACATTTTGGGCATTGTGGAAAAACGAGGCTTGAGAATGGCTAGCCATCAAGTGGTAAATTCAGGAATGTAGGAGGCGTCCGGTTCAAAAAAAACCATTCAAAACCATTTCGAACCAGTGGCATGCAACCATCGTCCCCTTGTGCAAACGAAGTGATGGTAGCGAGGGTGGACAGTTCAAGGCGTGAATGGCGGCGATTGAATTATTTCCCAGCTTATAACTTTGTACAGTACAATACCTACTTGTTGAACTCGATTACAATATCAGTTATCCAAGCCTGAGCCCGGCAGCACATCCTACAGCTCCAAAAGATATCCATGAAATTCACTGCTTGTTGGGTCCCACCGGCGTCACTGACTAACCAGCGTCAAATTTAACTTTATTTCGAGGCCTCCAAACCTTTGACTTGGGTGTTCGC
Organism: Crepidotus variabilis; assembly: GCA_015657495.1. Taxonomy (NCBI): domain Eukaryota; kingdom Fungi; phylum Basidiomycota; class Agaricomycetes; order Agaricales; family Crepidotaceae; genus Crepidotus; species Crepidotus variabilis. Next base: position 45,386 of record MU157928.1, read on the forward strand.
CACATCCAGTATTTGTTTGGCACTGTCACCCTCTTTCGATGTTCGTCAACCACATGCCAGCCACCACCTCTCCATGTTCATTCGCCGGCGGCGCATCACATACGTCAATCACCACTTCTTCTTGCCACAATTTACAACTTTGCGTCGAAAGTTTGACTCCGCTGTTCTTCGCTAGCCACGAGTACTCTCATGTATCTGCAAATATCTCCTTCTTTTGAATCTTTGACTGCGAGTGCTATGCGCTCGACCTTGACCCATCAACAGCCCTGGGTTCGTTCCCCGCTACAGACCAGAGCATCGTCCAGATGGACGGGTGAAGAATAAGCATGGTGAAAGACTTGAGTACCGCTTCTTATTTGGCCAGCCACCCCTCGTTCGCCAGCCACCATCCCTCGGTATCACTGATCAAAACCCCTCCTCTTTGAATGTATGTAGCTTGATGTCGATGATATCAGAGTTGTCGCAGCGTATTTGTGTCCTCTGATTATCGAAGGCACACCACCAGTACTTCATAACGGCCACAGCTACCTCGCCGATACCATGAATGTCCTTGATTTTGAGATTTCAATAACTCAACTGTAGGTGCACGAAGCGCGTTGAGGTCTAAGTCTAAAAGCTAGAGCGACTCGAGAGATGAGACCGCGGTTCCAAACCAGCTATAGTCATCGAAAAATCTCGGGACGAGAAAACGAGAACGGGATATGGCTAACGAAAACGACGAGCTCGAAGGAGCAGTGGGGTGCTGATGGTGCTGGTGGCTAACTAGCAACGGTCTTGTCAGCCGCATGGCAAAACTCGACAGAGTCGCTTGGATTGAATTTGCGAGCCCCAATATCGTCCCTCGCAGTCATCCACTATATCTTCTCCGTCCGCCACCACTGGCACTTGTCAATGTCTTTGTTTGCCAACCACCCCCCACTTCAAAATTCCCTCTCACCCTCGTTCGTTCGTCGCCACTCTTTCTCATTCCTCAACGACTATCCCTAGTTCGACTTGATGGATAAACCAGCCACAATATCTCAGTACTCCCCGATTTTCTTGATGAGTTGAAATTCTCCGCCTGGAAATAGGTTTAGGCACGCCGTCTTGAAGCGTCACACTGATACTAATTTAGCCAGCCTGAGCGCTCATGTCGGCGCTCGAAGAGCGTGGACAGAAGAAGGTCTAAAATAACTAAACTGACGATGGGAATGTCAGGGAATATCCTTTTCACTCTTCTACTTCGCTGACCTTCTTCTGATTCTCCCAACGCCTGGCTCATAGAAATGGCGACGCAAGACTCGGGTCTCAACAAGAACGTGTCAGAGTCAAAGTCGCCTTCATCCGGTCACAGTGAGCCTGCAGAGAGTCCTTCAAAATCGTACTTTCTCAGAATTCGAACCATACTCGAACAATTCACGATTATGATGGAAGGAAAATTTGTCGTCTGGCTTCGTTTCACAATCCTCAGACTATTCTGCATAGTAACCTTCATATGCCTGATGATGACTTGCCTTAACGTTTTCATTGACTCATCCGATCACCCTTGGCGGCCATTAGTCCTCCTTCCAGCTCTGTTTGTACATCATGTAGCAAGGTGCGTGCATCCTGTGCGTTATAGACAACAACTATAATATATATATACGAATCTTTTATACTCCCCAAGTTCTTTTGGGCCTATGTCTACCGCTTTCTTTAGTCTTGACATCATATTTGTTGTCGTAGAAATAGCGTGTAAGTCGCTCCTCGATCATACTTATACCAAACTGATGTATTCTCTTTCTCCTTCTCCAAGTCACGATATACCTACACACTCATGTTGATCAAAACTATCCGGGCATGATCGATTTCCTACAGATCGTTTGGCATATTATACTCGTACTGCTAGCTTGCCTCCTGGTGATTCGACTCCTCGACCTGGGGATTATTGTAAAGCGGCGAGGTCTCACGCGAAGTTTAATTGAAAGATACGATATCGCATGGCCGATACGAACTCCGAGTCGTCACAGCAAAACGAAAAATGAAGAGCTCTCAGGTGTATCCATTCTTTTGGGCGGCTGGAAGCCACACTTCCCGTTAGTGCCTGATTCATTGGTAACTCTCAAAGACAAAATTGACATTAATTCTCCACTCGATTACCGATTAAAATCCCCACAGAGGAGAAGCACGCTGGATCATTCATTCCCGAGGTCTATTCTCAATTACGCTCATTTTTGCTCTCCTCTTGTATGCAGTTTCCAATGTTGTCATCGAACCCCTACAAGAAAATGGAGCGATCTTGACAAGGGAACGTCGCGCTGGCTCACTGATGAAATTTCTGCGCTACCAGCACGAGCACGAGATTACATCGTCTCCAGCTAGTACCATTGTCGTGGTGAGAGAGAGAGAGCAACGTCTGCCTGCCATTCGATTCTGATTCAAATCATACTATTACAGGCACGTCGACCACCATTCGGGGCGCTTTCTAGTACTAGTAGTAGATACAATCTTTCCGACAGCGTAACGGTTGAACCGTTGTGGAGAAAAATAGATGGTATGTCGACATATAATTGTCATCTTTAACGATTCTCACTCTCTGTCTTTATAAACTCGAAGGTTTCATATCCCAATCGCCATGTATAGTTCAAGAACCCTCAACGCAAAGACTGTCAGACACGAACCTGCCAGTAGCTGATACTGTGTCACTGTCTTGCGTCCCTTCCCAAAATCCTTATCCGTCTCATAATCTGACTCCAGGTACGCCTTAATCTTTAATCCACTTCAGTTATCCAGAACAAATGTTTAAATATTTAATGCTAGATCGCAAATCACAACTCAGCTACCAGATAATCCTCACCGATCTACTGGTCACAGTCAATTTCACGCGGCTAGGGATCTCAATCGACAAACAAGAGTACACCACCTTGGATTCTGTTCAAGTATATCTTGGCCTCACCGACCGTGTCGACGACGCGGTCAGAAAATCAGCGCCGACGACTCTCGTACCTGGAGTGAACCTTATAGGTATGGTGCAGGTTGTGATGAGACGCGAATTCGTATCTCCAAGTCTGAGTACGTTCGGTATATTTGGAGTAAGCAGGTTTTTTTTTCTCTTCTTTTTTTTTTTTTTTGCTCTAACAGGCTATGTAACGTACTGAGAAAGAAAGCACTCTAGTCTTATCGAACATATTACACAGCCGACATGGTTCATGTATGGCCAGATCCCAGACCTCTCAAATCAAACCCATCGCAAAACAGTCCGGAAATTGGAACATTGAGAATCGCATTCCAGAATGATTTTTCAGATTGGAAAATCATCGAAGATTACCGTGACAAATCTGTCCTTAGCGGATTCGCAAGCATTGGTGGTTTATGGGCTTTCATAGCTGGCGTGTTCACCGCGATGTACGGCACGTCCATCTTGAAAACATTATTTGGTAAGCTCAAATTTCGTGCGTTAATTCAAGTTGGCGCTCAAAACGCTCTTTTCAGGATTTAAACCCTTGTCGTTTATCGGGCTCGCTCACTGGTTCCAACGAAATAGCCTCAGAGACGCGTGTACTGCCGAGTACCCTCTGCTTCAGCAGGACTTGCAGACTCCTCTACTTGAGCGCGGCTTGCTCTCTTTTTTCTATGATCATCTTCTCGATGTTGGTTTCCTGGCACCGTCAAAGAAGGAAACGGCATACGCCACAGAGGATCATGAACTGTTGTAGGTAACTTTACACCAGTCGGATGGCCTTTTAAATATCTGTTTACTTGCCTCAAAAAAGTACTTGTACGATTACTGTAACGATGTCCCTTTGACTCCACTACAAAAAATTACTTGTTACATATTGTGGTACACGATGTATACGTATCTCCGCAATGCTAGATTGCAAAATCCGCCACATTAATGGTCTGCGAGGAACTTGATGCAACATGAGTCTTCGTGGATATTGCCCACGACTGGTCGATTTCTTCCACCGACACTGTAGATCACATACTATGGAGCGCTTCAGCTCATCCTCATCATGCAAAGGTTGTCCAGCAATTGAACCGCTCCACCAAGCCCCTCAGTTCGCTGGTCATCGGCTTTCAGTTGTCGATGTCTTTGGCTGTATGGGCACGCGATCTGAGAGCCAAGGCTTCAATAATGCTCCATGTTTGATGGTGGATGGTTGCTGGCCTACGAAATTAAGGTCAGGTTGTTCTACACACATCATTGAGATAGAAATACTGACTCATCAGATAGGAAACTTTCAAGTAACAAGTTAGCTTGATGAATCAGTTCTTTCTTCATTCCATCCTCATCAATCCACTGTTCCCCAGCCCGAGCTCTGTCCGTCATAAACTCACGGAAAGAAACGTGATAAAGGGACAGACGGGGAGAATCAAATATCTGGAAAGGTTGGCAAGAGTCTGACGAGTCATCTACTTTGACAACTGCCCGAAGACTCCGGAGGACCGTAATGATATCGAGGACAGTTTCTTGAAGCAGATCACTGAGGGCTGCTATTGCAGGGTTCTCGAGGACAAAGAGCGCACCCAATACACGGAGACGACAATCTCGGAGGTGCTCGGGGCAAACTAGTAGAATCTGTTCATAGAGGGCGTCCATGTTGGAGGAAGCAGAGGAACACTGAGGGCGTGTAGTAAAAATAACCTGTAGTTGTTCCAATGGATTGCCGTCTTCGTCTCCAACAAATCGAAGAATCGTACAAGCAAAAAGGTACTGGCCAGATGCACGCCGAATGAGGTCCTCAATGATCTCGTTCGAAGGCCAGGGCGTAGGTACCTCGGACATCTCGTTTGTTCTAGAGGCATATATCCTGTCAAATCCATCTCGATAATATGTCCACATGCCATCAAAATCATCGTCGAGCGAGAATATGTGAGTGACGGACTGAAGTGGACCTTTTTTGAAATATTCATCGAGATGAGTCTCAGCTCGGCTTGCAATGACAAATCGCAAGGGAACTTGATGCACCGTTAGGGCGTCTGCAATCATCTTCAAGACAGATTGCTGGGCAGAAATGTCACATTCGTTTAGGCCGTCAATGAAGACAGTCGGAGTGTGGGTCGCGGAAGGTGAGTAGTGCCTGAATGGGTCAACGAGGAGCGGGATGAGTTGGTTTTCAATCGGTTTAGAGAGTAAGGTGGGGTCGGATTCAATGGCCTCGTTGATGTGCTTATACATTCCCGGGATGTTGTGGGCGATCTGATAAAGGATGGTAGGTAGGAAGCAACGGACAATATCATGCCCTTCTTTATCATGCCTGAAGAAGAACGCTCCAGCAACACGGTTTGCATAACCCGAGGCTCTGAGAGTCTCTACGAAGGTCTGCATGATAGCAGATTTGCCATGCCCGCCAGGTGCATTCATCCACATCACCTTTTCGTCGGGTTCTGGGTCGTCGACGAAGTTGACGATTGTGTCGAGAGCAAATGTACGAGTATTTGCATAACACCTCGGAGGCGGATCTCTCGAGGGAGAATCGAGCAAAGCGTTCGTTGAGATCTTATGGCTGAGATGGTGAATTCCTAAACATTTATCGTCAATACAAGCATCTCTGGTTTATTAGAGGCACTTTTAATCACCTGAACCTCGAGATTCATTTTCAAAGGTCACAGCGTTGTTGGTAACAGAAAATTTGTTCCCGTTATAGGATAACGAAGAGTGAAGTGGTTCAGACATCAGGGCGAAAGTTAACACTCAAGAGTCATGGAAGGCTCAATTTAAAGATAAATCTGCAGAAAGGTGTGCATGGCAATGCTGTTAGATTGAACTGCCTCACAAACGAAAGCAGAATCAGAGAAATGTGGCAGTTGCATTCCCTTGACTACTTGCCCAGCTGCGCCCACTTGAGCGCTGAGCTATTGCATCCCATGATTGGGGTAATCCATCTAGAGAACGCATAGCGGGGTGTGCCCAGAGTGATCCTCACCACAAGGAAAGATCGGCCATGTTTGGAGAGATGCCAGTGATGTAGAGTCGAATATGACAGTCCTTAAACCATAGTATGATTATATGTGTCACGGCTGGATAGTCATCGGAACAGAATTCTACGTATAATATACCTTATAACCTGAAAAGATCATCAATCCAAAAACGAGCATGAGCATAGGATGGAAATCACCTCACACGCCGACAATCCGGTTATCATCAACAAGCAGAAACGAGCGCGTCTCTAAGACTACAACACCAACAAAATCTGGCACTGGAAGTAGCTCGCAGTGGCGATGGGCATAAACTGCGTTACTCAAAATGAAGTAAAGTTGGTCCCTCCCAGAGAGGGAGATGGAAGCTGAATACAACTGTGGCTGCGCGTTGGAGTAGATGGATCAGACTAACTTGGATGATACTGTCCGGGAGAGAAGGGCCATCTCTTGGATTCTGTGACTGTCCTTGATTCGGAGTCGGTAGCAGCGGTCCTTCTCTTGTCCACCGCTTCACGTCGGCCTGACCTCAGTAGCCCAACTCGACTCCTCTCCCAGTCAGACTGACCTCAGCCTCGAACGCAACGTTCCGGCTGGCAACTGAGGTTTCAAGGAGCATCCTTGGAAGTTGATAATTTTGATGACGATGGATTATTCGAGGTGGCGATAGCCCGAAGCGTGATCTTCTATTCCAACCAGAGAAACCACTTGAAGATTGAGCTTGGTTGCTCGTACAGGATTCAGGGAATTCGAAGCCATGGCGGCCTGGATAAGGGTAACTATTAGCGCTAAGTAGTTGATATATGTAGGTAGAAAAAAAGAAGAGTAAGAACTTACATGCTCGATTGTTAGTTGACAACAAAAGTATAGGACACGAAGAGGACAAGCCGACGAGGAAAGCTGAAACTCAGTATTGCGTGTAGGATTCGGTTGACGAGGCGGAAATCGAATATATACCCACGAGGCTGACAACTTCCTTCAATCACCCATGGTCTGTGACCACCAACGTTTAACTCCTCTCGCTCCCTTTGATGGGCCACTACCTTGCTTGCGGAATTCTTCTGGATCGCTGTACAATGAGTCTGTTCATCTTCTTTGGATAGTTCTTGTTAGTTTCGAGAGGACGTTTGAGAGGCAAAATAGGTCGAACAAATTTGCTTGCCAGGCACGGCAAATGTGATAGCGATAAGTCTACCCTCCTCTGCGACTTAAGAGGGCGTAATCGTTTCGCGTTCTAGCTCTTGCGTTCTGCTTCCCTTTTCGAGACTTAAGAACGAAAACTGACTCATCTTCTTTTCATCATATCTAGGTGCGGCAGGGGGAGTAGTCAGCTTCAAGATCTACTGGATTACTTACTCTCACTGTCGTCTACCGCCAAGATAAACGCGAGAACAACGCTCGAGTTCGTTGCACTCGAGCTTCTCCCTGTCGTCCGATACATTCCTCCTCCAACATACCTCGAGCACACTCCCTCTCCACTTGCCCGACCGTTCACTCCTCCTTCCCAACTGTCCTCTCTACTCCACTCGCTCGCCTCCCTTAAAATTACGCTCGCGTATCTCATTACCCCAAAACGAGATCCGAGTTTAGAGGCTCGTCTCTTTCTGGAGACGAATGGAACAAACGGGACTACAAGGACTGCTCAACGACCGGGATAACACCGCTCGTCCAGCAGTCCAGCAGCAGATGCCTCCTTCATCAACCCACCTCGTACGGCCCTACCAGTTACACACCATCGCTATGTTTCAACAATACGACTGGCCGAACGCCTGTACCGGAAGGTAGCAGATCAACAAGTTGCATCCGTTGTTCCAGGTTCATTCCTCTAATCGAACTGCAAACAACCCAAGATAAAGAAGATTACTCACAACCTTCCTCTGGACTCGATTATGGCCAAGATGCAACACCAAAAAGCGATGGCATCAAACGTTTGTCGGCAGCAACGCTGCTCGAACCAAACAGCCACGGTCGAGGTTTCGAAGACGCCTGATGATGCTATCAAGAAGGCGCGTCGAGAACGACGGCAAGCGGATGTGGTGTGACAAAAATATCGAGATGTACATCGCTGTCGATGGTCGAGTGCGTTGTGGACGGGTTGGAGGGCGACGAACCATCTTGGGAACGACTCGAGTCGAGAATACGGCGCCTGTGGCATTGGTGTGGGAGACGAAGGCCGCTGGGTTGTTGGAAACACTCTGGCAAGAATAGAGTGGGGTGGACCGGGTACTCATACTCATGTGGAGTTGACGAGAGGATTTTGGGAGATGCGTTGGTGATTATGCAGAATGCGAAGTGGGCGGAGTTTTCGAGGGTTGCTGAAGGTGCTATTCGTAAGTTTGTCCTTTTCCAATTTCTTCTTCTTTCCGGCGCTTTGCATTCGCCTCGTTTGAGTTTCTCTTTCTTCTCCTTCGTTTCTCTTTTTAATCACGTTTCACTTTCTCTGTCATTTCCGTCTTCGAGTCACTTTTCCTAGAGTTCTCGGCTAACCTACCTCTCTCTTATTGCAGATCGCATCACACAAGCTACAAAGAGATTCAAAGTGGTGCTAATCTACTAAGTACCTGTGATCGAGACTCAAAGCGAAACCCACTCAGTATGTTGGAGCCGGCATGAACGTGGATATGAGCTCAATCCATGAACCAACTCTCGACTCATTTCATTCGTGAATGGGCTCGTGATCGGAATCCCGAAAAGCCGCATGCAAAGTCAATCTATTGTTGCACGTCGTGTCAAGTCGTTGTGGCAGGACTTGGCCGTCATTTACTTCATCATCCTTGTCAAATCATTGCACATCCACACTCGGGCTTATATGTCGTTGCCATCTTCGTCATCGTCTTAACCAGTTCAAAGCTCAAAGCCAATGGCGTGGGTATGGTATGATTCAGAGAGTTGTATCTCGTTTGCGGGAAGATGTATGACCGGGGGCTATAGGCCAACGTTCAGCCTCGTAGAATCCGAGTTACTATTTCTCCAGCTCCTGAACGTCAAAGCGGCTGGGCTAATTGTCATCATTTGATCTTCAATTTGTGCTTCGCATGAGTAAGTCACTCGGAAACTGGAGAAAACAATACATTTGTCGCGTTCATTCTAGCTCTTTGAATGGCAGAGTAGATACAAGAAATATAGTAGCATAATTTGGACATTTGACCCTTCCCGCGTTCCACACACCTCACGGCGAACTCAAGTCCTCGGTTTCCGATTCTATCTCCTCTACTGCATCCTCATATTCTTCGTCGCTGTCCTCGTCAGGCTCCACCATATCTTCGTACACTCCGTCGCTGTCTTGATCGTTCCCAATCTCGTTGTTTTCTGATGTATCTGAATTTTCCTGCTTGTTCAAGTCGGAAATAGACGCCCTATGCATTGAAGATAGCTCCATGCATAACTCATCAATTGCCTGAGCTGACTCTAGATCGTCTGCCAAGTGTGTCTGCTCATCGACATAAAAAAAAGTGGGCCAACAGATTTTTGAATTGAACTTACATCCTTCCATGTTTTCGCCCCCAATACAAAGGATTCTGGCAGGAGCGGCCCAACCTTCTCCAATATCCAGCTGTCGTCCTTCAGTGAGAGAAGGGCTTGGCGGATCTCCCACGAATTATTTGCCGCCGAGAAATGATCGGTCCAGAAAATACCATGAGGATAGGAAACCAATCTTAATATTGTTGGATTGTTAAATCGTCCTCAACGAAGATAAATATGTAAACGAACCTTCCCACAGCAAAAGTGTTGAGGAAAAATTCAAGAATTGCAGTATGAGTCTTATCGTCGACAAGATTCAACCACTGCCCCTGACCAAGCTTCCCCATGTTGAAAAGGTTTTCGTAGATTATAATATTCCGGTTATCCTCTAAAATGAGGTGTTATCCTAAGAGTTTTGTGTGCTTAGGTTCTTTTCCGGACATACCAAGTTCTAAAACATCAAAAGCAGCTGCAAGTACTCCGGCTTCAAGCAGCGTAGCAATCAAGTTGTTGAGTTTGTTGTGAATGTCTTCAAAATGTGGCCCGAGAACGCTGGCTTGCTAAGAGAAGTCATCAGCATAGTCAGGCAAAAAGCAATCTCCACTGCTCACCAAACAGTTCATAGTGATGAAAAGAAAAAATGGAGCATAGAAGCGAGATAAGGAGTGACCAAAAGCCGCTGCATTGCGGAGAAACACAAGTGATTCGGGAGAACAGATTCGAGTGATCAGGGCTTCCATTGTTGAGCCATGACAATTATCAATGTTATCTTTCAGCGTGAAAGTATCCAATCTAATTATCAAAAGGTCAAAGACTCCAGATGCTTTTGGTTGAAATGAGCTGGACGAAAAATCTTCAAGCAGAAGATCGTTGTAGCAGCGAGTCAGCGCAAGGATCCAAGCGCTTCGGTTGGCATTATAGACCTTCTCCCCAATGAGGTCTGGATTTGTAAGAATATCCATGATTGTCGAATTAACACAAATCCGTGCATCCCTGGTTGAGCCAAAGGAGGGAAAGTCCTCTTGATCCAGTGTAACAAATGCGTTCGCCGAGTCGATAGCACAAAGTGCAGCATCAAATGAGGGGTAAGATTGTTTACCAATATCTTCCAATGCTGCTTCGAACGTTGTTTCTTTTGAACGTGGTCTGAAGCAGGTGAACAGCGCGAAGAGATCCAAAGTTTCTTGGGAGAGCGGACCGAACCATTGATGCAACGAAGTGGCAACAATGGACTGAGTTTTTTTGAAATCTTCATCACATACGGTACTGGCTCCCCTCTACAATTTTGCAGACATGCAGCTCTTATCAAATTCATTATTAAAAATGAGAAAATCAACTGTCTTACTTACAGATCTGGAGTTATTCCATTTTTCCAAGATAAAACAAAAAGCTTTCAAAGTTTGCGGCATACACCCGACCTGTGGTGATTGAGGCAAACTGGCGTTTCGATACTTTGAAAACTCTCGAGTGAAGAAAGGCCAAGTGGAGGCATCTAATTCAGTTGTTATCCACGATTTGGGATAGAAAAGACATTTCCATGTTGTTGGGTGAATATTTATCGTGCTTTGTCACAGTGGATTATGATATATCAATTACCATACAAGATAGAAGACATCTGAAAGGCTCACCTCGCTGAATCAGAGATACTTGACGCAAGCACAATGTCGGAGCGCTGTTGAATCTTCATCCCAAGTAAAGTTACGTCCACCCAAAACTCGCCCGCGCGGGATTTATCTGCGAGGAATTCGGTCAAGGAGAGGTGGCGAATGGTTATAATAGGGGAAAGATAATTTGAGAGGGAAAATTTGGTGTTGTGAGGAGGTAATGTTGGAAGGTCTTCAACCTCAATAATTGATCGGAGTCTGCGAATAGCCGTCGAAACGTCTGACACTGGCAGATCTAATAAGTCTGCAACTGAGGCTATCGTGGCATTTTGATGTCTGAAGAAGATCACCCCCAAAATGTCAACCAAATGTTTTCGAAGTCGGGGAGGGCAGGTGGACAGAATTTGCGTGTAGAGTGAGTCCATGTTTGAGAAAGCTGAGGGTTGACAAGGGTGTGGAGCGAGAAGCACTTTAAGTTGTTCCGAGGGGTTCTCGTATTCATCGCCGACAAAGTTGATAATAGTCGAAGCGAAGAGGTACTGCCCAGACGCACGATCCGCAAGATCCCAAACAACTTTGTCGGAAGGCCAAGGTTGAGATGTTGCGGACATTTCATCCGGTCGGGATTCATATATCTTGTCGAACTCTTTGCGGAAATAATCTTTCATGCACCAGAAGTCGTCATCCAGCTTGAAAGAGCGCGTGATGGAGGACAGAGGCGACATTTTGAAGCTCCGGGTAATGTGAACTTCGGGACGGCTGGCGACGACAAATTGTAAGGGAATGCGGTGTATAGATACCACGTCTGCAATGAGCTTCAGTATAGAACACTGAGCTGCAGGTGTGTCGCATTCATCGAGGCCGTCAATGAAAACCGTCGGGGTGTGAGTTGATGTAGGATGATGAAGGAATGGGACAACAAGGAGGGGAATGAATTGGGCTTCGAGCGATTTAGAGGGCAGGATTGGGTCGGCGTTGATAGCGTTGTTGACATGTTCGTACATCCCAGGAATGTTGTGGGCGACTTGGTAGAGAATTGCTGGTAAGAGATAATGTGCCTTATCGCGCCCTTCTTTGTCGCGCCCGAAGAAGAACCCACCAGCAACCCGGTGGCCACGACCCGAGGCTCTCAAAGTTTCAATCGCTGTCTGGATTACCGCAGATTTTCCATGGCCAAATGGTGCATTCATCCACATCACCGTTTTGTCAGGGTCTGGCTCCTCCACAAAGGTATCGATGGTGTCCAAAGCGGCTTTGCGAGTATCTGGATGACATCTCGGAGGAGGATCTCTTGCAGAAGAGTCGTGCATCGCGCTCGTCGAGATCTTCTGGCTGAGTAGATGTATTCCTGAGCAAAAATCTCAACAATCAGTTCTTTGGATCACTGAGCGGCAAGACTTACCTGAAGATCGAGAATCATGGTTGTTAAAATTGATTGTGCTGCCCGTAACAGAGAAGTTTTTGGCATTTTTGAAAAGCGAGGCTTGTGGTGGTCCAGACATTGAATGGGAGAGTCAAAAGTGTAGGAGGAGTCAAGATTCAAGAGAGCCAACGTCGAATAGCAAGGAGAGGTGTGTTGTGCACTCAACGTCCTGCTTTCACTTCGGCATGGACAGCCTAAATATCCGCAGTCGACTATCCAGACCGAGGCGATGTTATCTGGCTGTGGGAGTATAAATGGCTTTCCCATCTCCTGGAAACCTTATTTTCTGAAGCCCAAAGTACACAACTTCAATGTCAATCGCTTGAAAATTGAGCAGCATATAAAATTTTCATAGAATTAGCACCACATATTTATTTTCGCCAATTCAAATATCGGGTGCGCAGCGTGATTCAGACACTTGTTCTCTAGGTGGCGCTTTAAATTGTGCCTGTATCTGAACGCCCGAGTCCAAGCCATCGTTTGTGCTATCGCCTTTGTACATCTCGAGGGAATTGACGGCGGACATACTGCATTGCCGGAGGAGTCCTCTCGAGCAATCTATGCTAAGCCTCAGCGCTCCTGGACCAGCTTCCATCATCTTTGATGAGTGAGATGAACAAGTTGTGAAGTGATTATGGCAGTTGTTGATGCAAAGCATCGGAGTGAGCTGTGGAAGCCTGCAGTTGGGAGCTTTGCCGAGGATGCGTATAGTGGAGAATTTCGCATTGGAGCATTGAGTTACAAAATTGAGGTTGAATGTGTACGAAGAACGGTCATCGAGGCCCCTTGGAAGGGGAAGGCTTGAGCTTGGCAGTTTGGGCCTTGAGAGTACCAGGTGGCGCGTGCCTCCCACTTTGAACTGCGGGGAGAGATGACATGGAGTGTGATTATACGAGTTAGAAGTCGAAGATGTGGAGAGATGACAGGTTTTGACGATGATTTTCGACTGGGTGACAATGCCTAATTTGAGGCGGTTAGAGTCAGAAGTTTGCTCTTCGTCTTAGTAAGACCACGGCCTTCAAAACTCTTGACTTCAATGCTCGGCATTGCAGAAGAGTCTACCTCCAACCTCGCGCGCAAACTATCATCTGCAGAATCTCGTATCTGCCATTTCCATTCCCGGATCTCGCTCTTCTGCAAGACTCCGACATCTATCTGAAAAAGAGGACGCTTCTATGCGTGTCGGCGTCTTCCTCTTCTCAAGTTGTCTCGACTCTCGACTACAGGTTGTACTTGAGTTTCGTAGAGGGGAGTCAAAGTTGAATAGGTCGGGTTGTTTATCCACCTTCTCCCTTTCGAAGGAACCAAAGAGCAGCAGCGACAATGTGAGCGTGAATGAGCGTGATATGTTAGTTCTGAGTAAAGACGGTCAGCCGAGAGAAAGAAGATGAAGGGAGAGCGACTAACCCAAAGCAGTTCTGACCAACGCTTAACTTCGAGGGTGTGGATGTGGATAGGTTGGAAAAAAATTCTAGCGAATAAGAGGTCAGCCAAGAGAAAGAGCCAGGAAGGGAAGGTGACTCACCCAAAGCACCTCGGACCAACGATCGGCTTAGCGACGTAAACTCTGCTTGAAAAGTCGGGCTTGTGTCGTTCGCAATGCAAACTGCGCAAAACTGGAGCCAGGAAAAGCTAGAGATTCAAGAAAAAAAGCTTATTAGTGCCAAGCTTATGTAGTACGCAAAGAGAAGCGGGGAGAACTTACACACCATCTTACTGAGTGACTTGGAAGGGTTTTCGCCATAATATTAGAGGAACATGAACGTCCTTCTACGATAGTAGCATCCAGCTTTCGTCTATAGTTATGACGCCGCCGTGTTGACTGTATTTGATCATTAACACCAAGAACGAGAGAACGAGGGTTGAGAGGACAAACGCGGGTATATGTTCAGTATCATCACTAACAGGTCTTCAATCCTGTCCTAGGTGTTTCTCTTGTAGTTCAGAACTAAACCGTTCTCTTTCAGAAAGATGGCAACGAAGAGGCGTTGATGGGATCATTTCGCCAAGCTTGGGTGTAGAGAAGGCGGCAGATGGTTCATAAAGCAGCTGAGAGCTTCTAGAGTCAGAAAAGATTTGCTCTAGGTGAAAAGCCAGCGTTGTTGAAGATCGTTGCGCGCCTCATCGTGGTGGTTGACAGTGATACGGTGCGGAAGTCGAAATTGTACCCACGACGAGGCTGACTGGTTTCTTCTTCCTCCGACGATTAGCTTCATGCTCTCTCTTTTTTACCTGCACACTAAATCCTCTCTCTCGACTGCTACAATGAGGGCATGATATCTATATTTTGCGCATGGATCGCAATGAGGTGAGTTAGTTCGGTTTCTTAGGTCCTTCTGTTGGTTTCGAGGTAGAATTTTTGATGGCCATTCATGAGAGGAGAGATATGTCGAAAGTGAGGCCAGAGTTGTGGCGACTGCAATGTCGATATTCCACTCTCCTCAACTCGAGAATGCGGCTATTGGACTGGCTTCAACACCTTGTTTTGTGATGTCTGGATGGGGTTTGGATAATTTCTTGACGACATCGCCATTTGCGCCCCCCAAACATTCTCATTTTCTTTTTTTGTCCTTCTGCAATTTAAGAACAAGAACTAATTATATTGACACCCAGACGAACACTCGGTTGATGGACTAGGGGCAATCAACACCATGATCTTGTCGACCTCCAAATTGGACGAATACGCTCGTCAACATGAGTCGTCGTCTGGCACCAAAATCGATGTGGGAACAAACATCGAGCTCGTTACCCTCAAGTTCCTCGTAATCAACCTACTCCGCGTCACTCACATCCCCCTTCTCCTCCAAGTCTTTCTCTCTCCAACTTCCCTCTCCGCGCGCCTCCTCCCTTCCAACCTCTCCATTTTGCCTTGCCCCTTCTATGCTCGCTTCCTAGCAGTCATATCACATCGCCAAAAAGCGCCGTCAAAGGTTTGCGTGCCAATGATTTAGAGTGTACTGAAGACCCAAAGAGTTGGTACAGCTACTCCCATCCGGATCGTCCGCAATCGGGAACAAAATTAACTGGAATGGTGGATTTTTCTGGGCCGACGAGATGAGGCAAGAAACGCTAGAATGACTCCTGGTCCAAGGAAAATCAAAGAGAGCTTGAGGTTGTTCATTGTAAGTTTGTCATTACGCGTCATACGACCCTTCGTGTTCATTTAATTCGGGTTTCTCTCTCTTCCCCTTGCTCTCTGTACATCGTTTCCATCTTCTATTCACATGCCTTAGAGCTCTTGACTAACCCATCTCTCTTTCCCTCACAGATTGACAATGAAGAGTCACAAAAGAAATCGGATGTGCTGAGGATTTACTTATCAACTAGGTTATTAACACTATTTACTAACATTTGTTAGAAACTCGAGTGTTACTAACGGAACCCTAGACGAATTCCTAATGTTCTCATGTTCTCCGATTCAAAATGACACTGCACGACAAACTCGAGGCCTCGCTTTTCGATTCAAGCTCCTCTACTGCATCTTCGTATTCTTCGTCGCTCTCCTCATCGATTTTTCTCGCATCCGCATACACCCCGTTGCTGTTTTGATCGTTCCCAACCCCATCGTCTCGTGGTGCATCTGAAATCTCATGCTCTCTCAAAATAGACGACCTACCCATCGAAGATAGCTCCAGGCATAACTCATCAAGCTCTTGAGCATTTTCTGGATCGCCCGCCAGGTGTTTCTGCTCATTATTATGAATCTGGTGAAAAAGTTGCCCAACAAAATCTGTAAATTCACTTACCTCCTTCCACATTTTCACGCTCAATGCAAACGACTCCGGTAGAAGTGGCCCAACATTTTTAAAAGTAGGGCCATCATAGTTCAAACAGACAAGATAACTGGTGACCATCAACGAAGCACTTGCCCTAGAGAAATGGTCCAACCAGGGAATGTCCCAAGGGTAAGGCTCTTGTTTGTAGAACCTTAATATTTGTTAGGCACAATAATTCTCATCAACGAAGATAGATACGAACATTTGCATAAGGCCAGGCCCAAGAAAGAATCCAAGAATCATAGTGTGCGTCTTATCATCCACGAGATCCAACCACTGCCCCTGGCTGAATCTCTCCATTCTAGAAATGTTGCGGTATATCGTCATACTCTGCGATTGCATCATCATGGTAGCATCTGGAAGCGTACGTTGTTGATAAGTGTCAGTCATGATAAAGAGTTTCTCCAGACATACCATTACGGTCTAAATGACTAAAAACAGCTGCAAGTGCACCGGTTTGAAGCAAAGTCGTAATTAAGTCATTCAATTTGCTGTGAATGCCTTTAAAACATTCTCCGAGGATGCTCGCTTCCTATTCGAAGATATCAATAAAATTGAACAAATGAACTATATCCAATGCTCACCACACAGTTCGTGGTTACAAAAAAAAAGAACGGAACAAAAAAGTAAGATGTGGAGTAGTCGAAAGCCGCTGAGTTGCACAAAACTGCGAGTGACCGAGGAGAACAAATCCGGTTGATAAAGGCCTCCATCGTTGAGCCGCTACCATTATCCGTGTTATCTTTTAGCATCAAAATATCCCATGTAATCTGAGGGAGGTCAAAGACTGAAGAAGCCTTTCTTCGGAACGAGTCGGACGAAGGAATTTCCTGGAGTAAAGAGTTATAGCAGTCGGAGAGGGCAAGAATCCGAGCATTTCGATGGGCAATATAGATATCTTCTCCAATAAGGTTTGAATCCATAAGAATTTCCATAATTGACCAGTCGACACAAATTGACACGTCCCGGAACGAAGGTTTGGTGTAATATTTGTCAGTTTCCAGTGTAAAAAATATGCTTGCCGAGTCAATAGCACGAAGTGCCACATCGAACGAAATATCTGGCTGGTTGGCGATAGCTTCCAAAGTTGTTGCATACGTTGATTTTTCAGTGAGGTGAAAGTATTTTAACAGGGCGAAGAGATCGAGACTTTCTTGTGTCAGTGAATGAAAACATTCGCGCAAAGAAGTGGCAACGAGGGATTGAACGATATGAAAATCTTCGGGGGATGCGATTTGATCCATAATCTATAATTTTGCGAATGCGCAGCTCTTGTTAAAAACTGTCAAGGGAACACTACACATATGTAGATTACTTACCCAGCTGTGTTTATTCCAAATTCCTAAGAGATAACAAAAAGCCTTCGAACATTGCAACCTACAGCCAGCTGGTGGGCATCGCGGCGAACTGGTGGCTTGATATTTTGAAAATTCTCGGCTGAATCGAGGCCAATCCGATGCATTAAGTCCACCAGTTTGCCTCGACCATCCAGGGCGGAGAAGACATTTCCATGTTGCTGGGTGAATGATCATCGAGCTTCGCAAATCAATCGCAAATTATTATATTAATCACTGTGAGAGATGGAAGATATTTGAAAGACCAACCTAGCTGAATCAGAAATACTTGATGAAAGCACGAAATCGGAGCGCTCCAAAAGTTTTGCCTGCGTGATATCCAGATCAACCCAAAACCCTCCCGCTCGTGCTTTATCACTCAGAAATTCTCGCAAAGAAGTGTGGCGAATGGATATATTGGGGGATAGGTAACTCGAAAGAGAAAATCTGGTATTGTGAGGGGGTAGTGTGGGGAGGTCCCCAATGTCAAGGATGGATCGAAGGCTGCGAATAATCGTCACGACGTCCGAGGGTGGCAAATCAAGCAAATCAGCGACCCCAGATATAGGGATAGCACCTTCCAAATTAATCAGCCCCAGAATATCGATTAAGTTGCTTTGAAGTCGGGTGGGGCAAACTGATAAAATTTGGCTGTACAGGATGTCCATGCTTGAGAATGCGGGAGATTGACGAGGATGTGAAGTGAGAAGAACCTTTAGCTGTTCCTCGGGGTTTTCGTATTCATCGTCAACAAATCTGATAATGGTCGAAGCAAAGAGGTATTGCCCACACGCGCGACACACAAGATCCCGGACAACCTGGTCAGAGGGCCGGGGCTTTGGGATTGCGGACAATCCATCCAGCCGAGATTCATATATCCTGTCGAACTCTTTGCGGAAATAACTTTGCATGCTCCACGAGTCGTTGTCCAACTCGAAGGAGCGAGTGATAGAGGAAAGAAGTGACGTTTTGAGGTACTGGGCGATGTGTGTTTCGGGACGACTGGCGACGACAAAGCGTAAGGGAACATGATGAACAGATACTGCGTCTGCGATCATTTTCAGCACGGACCGCTGGGCTGCAGGTGTATCACATTCGTCGAGTCCGTCGATAAAAATTGTAGGGGTGCGAGTTGATTGGGGATAATGGTGCAGGAACGGGGTAACAAGGAGGGGAATGAGTTGAGCTTCGATCGATTTCGAGGGTAGAGTAGGATCGGTGTTGATGGCGTTGTTGACATGTTCGTACATTCCGGGGATGTTATGAGCAATTTGGTAGAGAATAGTTGGTAAAAGGTAATGTGGTTTGTCACGCCCTTCTTTATCGCGCCCGAAGAAGAACCCTCCGCCGACCTGCTCGCCACGACCAGAGGCTCTCAGAGTCTCAATCGCAGTCTGCATTACCGCAGACTTGCCATGACCAAACGGTGCATTCATCCACATCACCGCTTTGTCAGGTTCTGGTTCTTCCACAAAGGCGTCGATGGTGTCGAGAGCGGCTTCGCGAGTATCTGGATGGCATCTAGGCGGGGGATCTCGCGCGGACGAGTCGTGCATCGCGCTCGTCGAGATCGTCTGGCTGAGTAGGTGTATACCTGAGCAGTAACCTCAACGATCGGTTCTTTGGGTCGCTGAGGGGCAGAACTTACTTACCTGAGGACCGAGAATCATGATTGTGGAAATTAATCGTGCTACTCGTAATAGAGCAGTTTTGGGCATTCTGGAAAAGCGACGCTTGTGGTTGCCTAGGCATTGAGCAAAGAAGTCAAAACTGTAGGAGGCGTCAAGATTCAAGAACGTGGCTGAAGTCGAATGTAAGGAGGTGGTGTGCAGCCGTTTCAATTTTAGCATGACCAATTGATATACCCGCAGTCCAGACTAAGGCAATGTCGTCTGACTATGCATCGCCCCGGTCTTAATTCATTCTTTTTTCCACAAGAAACAATTCGAGAGATATAAAACTAACCATATGTGGAATAGATTAAAGGTGCTCCGGTTGAAAATTGGATGCCAGATCTAGAATCATCATCGTCTTTTCGCGAAGTATCATTGATAATTTTCCCATCTCCTTTCTGTTCTCCGAAAGCACTTTCACTGACGATAACTAAATCCATATGATTTCGACGTCAATCGCATGAGCGCCGTATGGCAGTATTACGGAATTAAAGCGTTTCATACTGAACGTACTTTTTCTGGCCAACTTGATTATCCGGCGCTCAGCATGATTCAGACCCTCGAGTCTTGGTCTCTAGGTGTGAATCTGGATTAAGATTGCATGTGAACGTCCGATTTCGAACTCAAATCGTCTGTGTTTTCCCGTTTCGATCATCTCTGACCTCTGACCTCACTCTCCTGCGTAAATCTGCTTAACTTCGAAGTGACCAGGGAATATCGGGGTAAAAAAGCCTACAGTCTCTGTTTCAGCATTCGCAAGTGTCTATTGTCCCCCGTGCGATTTGCGCATCTACCTCAAGACCTCACCGTTCACCGACTCTGTTTTCGTTATCTTTGCGGAGAAAAATGAGTAAGTTTGAAGCTGAGGGTATGTTTATCTTGACATTGTGCTGAAGAGTAGATAGTCAAGATATTGCCTCGAAGTCTTGAGTTGGAAGATTAATGATGAGGGATCAGTTCCAAAGAACATGAGAAAATGTGGCAAGAAGCGAGAGAGACCCAACTGAGCAACGTAAAATCTGCAAAGGTCGGGCTTGTGTCGTTCGCAATGCAAGGCCCACAAAAATGGAGCCAGGAAAAGCTAGAGATTCAAGAAAAAAAGCTTATTAGTGCCAAGCTTATGTAGTATGCAAAGAGAAGCGGGGAGAACTTACACACCATCTTACTGAGTGACTTGGAAGGGTTTTCGCCATAATATTAGAGGAACATGAACGTCCTTCTACGATAGTAGCATCCAGCTTTCGTCTATAGTTATGACGCCGCCGTGTTGACTGTATTTGATCATTAACACCAAGAACGAGAGAACGAGGGTTGAGAGGACAAACGCGGGTATATGTTCAGTATCATCACTAACAGGTCTTCAATCCTGTCCTAGGTGTTTCTCTTGTAGTTCAGAACTAAACCGTTCTCTTTCAGAAAGATGGCAACGAAGAGGCGTTGATGGGATCATTTCGCCAAGCTTGGGTGTAGAGAAGGCGGCAGATGGTTCATAAAGCAGCTGAGAGCTTCTAGAGTCAGAAAAGATTTGCTCTAGGTGAAAAGCCAGCGTTGTTGAAGATCGTTGCGCGCCTCATCGTGGTGGTTGACAGTGATGGTGTGGAGGTCGAAATTGTACCCACGACGAGGCTGACTGGTTTCTTCTTCCTCCGATGATTAGCTTCATGCTCTTTCTTTTTCACCTGCTCAGTAAATCCTCTCTCTCGACTGCTACGATGAAGGCATGATATCTGTGTTTTACGTTTTCTTCCCCATGGATCGTAATGTGGTGAGTTAGCTCGGTTTCTTAGGTCCTTCTGTTGGTCCCGAGGCAGAATTTTTGGATGGTCATTCACGAGAGGAGAGAGAGGTCGAAAGTGAGGCCAGAGGTGTGGTGCCTTCAAGATCGATATTCTACTCTCTTCAACTCGAGAATGCGGCTATTAGACTGGCTTCAACTCCTCGTTTTGTGATGTCTGCATGAGGCTTGGATAATTTCTTGACGAGATCGCCATTTGCGCTTCCCAAACGTTTTGTTTTTCGCTTTTTGTCCTTCCTTGATTTAAGAACAAGAACTAATTATATTGACACCCAGACGAACACTGGTTTGATGGACTAGGGGGAATCAACACCATGATCTTGTCGACCTCCAAATTGGACGAATACGCTCGTCAACATGAGTCGTCGTCTGTATGAAAATCGACGTGGGAACAAACATCGAGCTCGCTACCCTCAAGTTCCTCGTAATCAACCTACTCCGAGTCTTTCTCTCTCCAACTTCCCTCTCCGCGCGCCTCCTCCCTTCCAACCTCTCTATTTTGCCTTGCCCCTTCTATGCTCGCTTCCTAGCAGTCATATCACATCGCCAAAAAGCGCCGTCAAAGCTTTGCATGCCAACGATTCGGAGTGTACTGAAGACCCAAAGAGTTGATACAGCTACTCCCTTCCGGATCGTCCGCAATTGGGGCCAAAATTAGCTGGAATGGTGGATTCTTCTGGGCGACGAGATGGGGCAAGAAACGCTAGCTGGTCCAAGGAAAATCAAAGAGAGCTTGAGGTTGTTCATTGTAAGTTTGTCATTACGTGCCATACGACCCTTCGTGTTCATTTAATTCGGGTTTCTCTCTCTTCCCCTTGCTCTCTGTACATCGTTCCATCTTCTATTCACATGCCTTAGAGCTCTTGACTAACCCATCTCCCTTTCCCTCACAGATTGACAATGAAGAGTCACAAAAGAAATCGGATGCGCTGAGGATTCACTCTTTGCCCATTGAAACTTGTAGCAAAGCACTATTCAAATCCCGGAGCGGACTACGACGACCAGTTCGAACTTCGACCCTACCCTCGGTCCTTCGCATTGGCGAAACAGGTCCTAAAACCGAGAACGCGCATAAAGGAAATATCGTGACGACGGACATAGGTTTGATAGCCCAATGATTGCTGGCGATTGGGAGGTCGATGAGGATATGAAAGGGGTCTCGAAGGACAGGCGGAAGCCACGTCACAATGGCCGTCAGGAGGAGACAGGGCACGATGGCAAAGTTTGTGCGGGAATCACGAAGAGTGTCAGGCTGCTCGCTGCCATCACTACTCGTTTGACCTTTGTTGAACCACCCCGCCCGCCTCATCTCCTTCGCGAGCCCCTCCCCCCGTATCAACGTCATTCTTTCGCTTTGTCTGCAATTCTTGCGAACGCACTAGAGACTGCGATCAGTTTCAACCTAACAAAGTCTTCACTATCTATGAGGTGCATTGGTGGCACCCGGTTGCTTCTGCGTGGAGGGATAGAGTGTCGTGGCATCCGTTGTCCAGCGTTGGATTGGGTAGCTAGAAAGACTCAGACCGATAACCGCTGTGATCTGGGAACTGGAAGATCTTTGTGGAGGAGGGGTGTCGGCAATGTCGTGTTTTAGGAAATCTAAATGGCAGTCATGATGGAGGCAGCCGCTGATGTGGAAGGATCTACACGGAAAAGTTGAGACTACCGAGGATATTACCTTGACTTCGAATAGGCAACCAAGACCTGCGATTACCATCCACCCCGTTCGTCGGGCGCTGCGTTTTGCTCTTCATCTACCACGCTTTACCCTTCATTCACCCTGTTCCTGTTTACCACTCTGGCTTGATTTTCGTCAACCACTACCACTTCTTTTTCCGCCACTGCTACCTCCTTCCGTCGTTATCAAACGAAGACTTTCCTTCGCGTCCAACGGCCTACGAGGCCTTTCCATCTTTTTGGCCTGTCAAACTTCAACCCGAGGGCATCGAATCAGTTTGGACTGTGGTCTCTCGAGGCTATCGAATGTATTCGCTCCATCGACCATGTATCGTTGGTCAGCCACATCTGGACTTTTCACCATCAAACAGCACTTGGACTCGGTATTGTCGGCCGCTACGTCACTCATGGTCCTTCCCCGATCCTCCAATTATAAATTCACGAAACTCACTCGACGGTCGTCAACAGCTTGCAGACTAGTAATGGACGTCTTATACCGATGCTGGTTGACGCTGCCGGTTTGTCTTGAGCCGAAGGATCAGAAGCGAGATTCGAGGAGGTTTCTGGGAAGATATAGATTCTCTCAAGTGGGCCATAGCGGACGGGGGATCATTTTGTATGAAAGAATGTCGAATGGTCCAACGTCAAGCAGGCCATGGAGCCATGGAAAACAACCAATGAGAGGAGTAAAAATTACTGTCGTGGTGACTGATTTGCTGGCGGATCAGTTAGCAATAGGTGGGTTTGAGTTTGGTTAGAGTTGAACGTTGAGCGCTGAAGCTTGAAGAGGTGATTAACACCCTTCGTTTGCTACCGCCTTGTCAGCCCCTGCATCTCTTTCGTTGTCCAGTCATATCCCTTTGCACCACCTCATTAATCAACTACCACCCCTGAACGCAGTATCATCGATCAACACTTCGTTTTCCTTCCTCGAATATGTAAGGCTTGGCATGGGCCATTTAACTCTGGTATCTTTCCGCCGTAAAGACACTCGAAATCCAACATTTGAAAACACTACTCAAAGAGAGTGGGCCGAAGTGGTAGGCAGTGGTGCTTTCCAAGGACATTTGCCATCGCCACCATCGCCCTTCGGTCGTTGCTATTGGATGTACTTTATCGCACTCGGCATCGCACGTGTCTTGGGCCGATGGTCCTTGTTCCCGACGGCGTGAGTCTCGGTTTCAGCATCCCAAATCCACTCGATCGAGTAATTGATTCGCTTGAACTTTCGATGTATATCCTTCGTGCACCTAGTTTGTAGCCCCTTCAAAACTTACGGCCGTTCGTTTCTCTGTACAATACTAAGGCCTTACCTCTTCGAAAGTCGCCATATTATCGCCTTTCAAACATGGCATCCTGGCGCAGTCTTTCTTCAACCTCTTCATCCAGTTGAGCGAATAATATCTTTCATTTTTGAAGTTTACTGATCCTGTCGTTTTCTTAGGGCATAGCACATCGTCATAAGGCCCCATGTTTTCTTATCTTCCCCGGATGGAATTAACGTCGAACTATCGAAGGCTGATTCGAAGCGTCATTGAACGAGAACTTTGGTGTGGGATGTGGCAATGGGTGACGCGAGTGTGTCAAAATCTTGGACGTCCGACAACATCTCTTCCAGGCCATTGGGTTGTGCGGTTCCGTCACTTCCGGTCACTTCCGTTTTCACATCAGGTCAACCGGCAGTTTGGCCCGAATGATTCCCCAGTGCTCATAGCTCAAAAAGGCAACTTTCCCAATTTTGGATATTTATCGGCGCCTGATAAACAGTTAGACGCCTATCTACATACAAGTACCCACTCAACGGACCCTTTATGATTTGTTTGAGAAGTATCCTTATTATTTCTGTTTTGAACAGTGAAGATATACAAAGTGTATTAGCTGTGGTAACATTACAAAGGTCATCTGAGCATTGAAGTTGTTCTTAGATTCTCATGGTCATATCCGCGAACATCACCCTGACCGGTTTAAACTCTAACATAGTGTTCGTAGACTGAAATTCATATCATTATATCTTCTACTAAGACTCCATGCTACTTTGTGAGACTACCGAAAGAATCATTGCAAAGAAGCAAGAATCAAACGATCACGCTTCAGTAGTGTTTGCAAGTGGGTTGCTCGAGTTATTGGCCACAGCGCCATTTGCGCGCAGAAGAGTGGCCCTAATGGGAATAAAAAAGAGCTGGTATTAATTGGAACGCAGGAGGACCGGAATTGGGAAAGTCAGTGGTGTTTGGGCGTTCAGAAATTCGGATGCCAACCTTGGTTAACAGAGTGCACCAACATATGATCATAACAACTATCCAGCCAGGACCATCAGTCGCAATAATAACTCGACGGTTCTATGTATTTCAATCTGCAGTTTAGTTGATTATGAACTTCAAGGGCACCGAGAACGAACAGCCAAGAGTGCTCGAGCATGAGCGAGGGTTGGCTCGCCATCTTCTATGTAATGGACACGTTCTCTGCCGGGGAGCTCCGAGTTGCTGCCAATAGAGTCACTAAAAGACGCTGTGACTGGGATGGTGGAGTCCAAGGAAGGTTGAAACGTTACGCCGACTTGGCTGGCCGTAGGCATTGTATTTCAAGTTCGAGGGGCTGGAAGAAACGGAACTAGGTTTGATAAACGACGACCAGTCTATGAGAGGTTATATATCTAATGTACAATTAGACCCCCTTTTGATACTATTTCAACGTCAAATCCAAAACCGGACGGTTAAGTCTTTCTACCAGAATTTAATTCCAAGCCGAAATTTGTTTTGAGCAATTTATCTCTTTGGAAAGTATCATTGGTCCAACTCAAGATCACTTACTGCCTGAATGAATAGCCTGTGAAATTTGGCCTTTTACAGAGGAGGCTCCTTAATAATCTTGTGGCAGCAAAGATATGAACGGCCAAGGTAGTCATTGTGGGCAAGAGTCTCATAGGTCCCAGAGTGACCGGTTGACTCGTCATCTGATATTGGAATTGGCTTTATTCCACAGTATGAATAAGAAGGTCAATAACGTAGGGACATGAGTAAAAACAAGAACCAGGCCAAGGGATATCTTCGAAGCGCGAGAAAGCATATCACCGTTAAATGCCCCCGTTTTGGGCGTGCTGAAACAAGTGCACTTGAATAACAGGTTGGCCTATAACAATGATCATACCCATTGTTTGCGGATACTGGTTTGAGGAAATAAGCAGATGAAATCATTCATAAATCTCCCCGTAGAAGATCCTTTGTACCGGTGAAGAAAGATATGCATGATAAGGTGATTGTTTGCTAGGATCCTTCCAGATTACTCGGAGAATGCACAGTAAAAACTCGCAATAGCGAATGCGTACAGCCATGTTGAACATTTCTGGAGAAGATAGTTACATTATTAATTAAATGGTGGTTCCAAATAGTACGTGCTGACTGGAACTCATTTCGAAGAAGCTGACCTCTGGCGATCTTTCAATCCACAGGGTCTGCCAGAGTTGGATATATTTTCATCCTCAGTGTAACCAAGCTGCTGGGTGTCGGTAGCATGATATGAGGACATTCGGCCAAGGCCGAAGCAGATCAGAAAGCAGAGTTCACAGGGGGTTTTACCAGAAGGCGGTGTAAACTGAGCATTAGTATGGGCCCGAGAGAGTCGGTGTTAGAGGTGGTAAATTTGGGGGTAGAGCATGCTATCAGGAAATCGGGAAGTTCGTTTTTCGGCATCTTTCACCGCTTTGGAAGGACAGAAA
The DNA here is from genome assembly GCA_015657495.1 of Crepidotus variabilis. Lineage (NCBI taxonomy): Eukaryota > Fungi > Basidiomycota > Agaricomycetes > Agaricales > Crepidotaceae > Crepidotus > Crepidotus variabilis. Next base: position 71,722 of record MU157928.1, read on the forward strand.
GATGAGAAAAAAGAGAAGTGGCGTTGTCTTTGTAAAGTAAGGTACATGTCTCCGAGAGATGACCTTACAGGGCACAAGGATGAATACCTTGCCAACTCGGTGCCAACTGGGAATTTATGCGGCCGCGCTGCCAGCTCAGCGTTCAACGTCGATTAATATTCAGCGGTATTATCAATACAAGAAGGTGCCTACAAAATAAATTCATCAGTGAGACCTATATTGGAACCATGGTGAACCAATAGCTAGAGTGGAGCAAAGAAACGAGAATTCGCTCAATCGCACTAGGTAATTACTTACAATGCTGACACATGCAAGGAGGGCATTGAATTCGTCTTCTGCCGTTCCAATCCAACAATCATGGGTTTCCATTCCTTCGTCTTTGCATCGTCGCCACGAACGTTAATGGATCTCCTCTTCTAAACCATCTATCGAGCACAAATTTGCGGCATTGACCACATCACATCATCCGAAAAATTTCACGCAATCGTAGCGCTCTCGTTTCGAAGGCATTCAAACTCAAACAGAGATGTTCAAGTTCGCCTTACGAACAGAGGACCTAGGCTAGCTGAGCAGCACCGTTCGACGTTGAGGATTACAGTCGGGGGGAGTGAAGGCCTAGAAGGTGACACCAGAAGCGATGACTCAAATGCGTCCGGTAATCCACGATTGGGCTGACCTGGGACGACACCGAGTCCTACGTGATGACTGTTGAACGAAGGGTAATCTAAGCATAAATCGACGGCAACGGCGACGACGACGAATGAAGTTCAGACGAGGATGGTGACGAACAACCTGCAGGTTGGGCTAAACGGTGGCAACTATCTTCGGTAGTACGATAGTCTCCCTGTTCAACACCCTCGAAGGGGTCGTGAAATATTGATGGGAAGTCGACTGGATGAATCACCTAGAGAGTGTGAAGGAGAGTCTGAGCAGCGTGACGAGGGTTTGTCATTCAGAGGAGAGTCGGTTGATCGAGGATGTCAAATGAGACTGACAGGTGGTGGACAACGAGTGAAATCTTGAGACGTGGTGACTCCCAAGCTTCAAGGGGGCGTCGCAAACCGGTGGCGACAAACAAAAGTCGCATAGGACTTTTGAGTTCTAACTCGACCCAACCTTTCGGAGCCCTACAGCGAGCAGATTTAGCTCCTCTCTCCTAGTCGTCATCCACGATGGCCACCAGCATATCACCCCTCTCGCAGAATTCCAAGATTCCACTCCTCTCGGGATGGAATTTCGAGTATCCATCCGACCTTGATGTCTTTTGCATTCGTCTTGAGTGCAAATGCAGTCGATACATCATCATTCTTAGTAGATGCACCCAGCAGAGGAGGGCTTAGCGGAGACGTTGAACAATTGAACATTTAAGGTTCAAGATTGAATCGTTCAGCCTTGAACACTCGAGCCAATTCAAGTACGTTTATGGGATTGCAGTCACCAAGCTACCAAGTCTACGCGATGATGATGGAGTTGGAATAATTGAGGCAAGCGCGTGGTTTGGTGCCCGACATGGACTGGTAGCTGACGAGCCATGGATAGTGACAACAAGGGAGGGTTGGTCCAAGCAAAGTCGAAGAGGTGGTGGGTGGTGGCGCCGGACATTATTCAACAAGCGGGGATGGCGGCGAACAAGGGCCAGCGGAGGCTAACGCGTCCGGACGCACTGTTCCAGCCATGAAAGTTTGAACGTCGGACCTCGAGTTGACCAGTCCATTGCCTTGTCTGAAGAGCAGACGGGGTTTGACAAATCCAGGGCGTTGAGTACGATATGCGTAAATTTGTTCAACATGGCAAATGTGGTAGCAGCAGAAGGGGAAAGCCAAAATCTTTGATGGGAAAAGTCACGATCCTGCGGTTGCGTTCTCTCACCTTCACATCTCGTCATCTTTGCTACTCATTGAGCACAAATTCTTCGCCCACAGCTCTCCTCAAGAACTTCATCGGGATCACATTTAGCGTATCCTCGAGCTTGACAAACAACTCACCATTCACGATCTTTAGCCCAACACTGACGCCAGAATTATGTTGAGGCAACTTCTCCAATTTGTAAGAAGTAAATGCTCTAACAATTATATCCTCCCGTCGTAAAGACCTCTGGGTAACGCTCTACCAATCCTCTGGAAGGTGTTTGCCGTCGCTAGTCTCTGTTCGCCGTTGCGCTGCTTCGTTCGACACTGGTTAGCCATCAATCACTCGCTACCTATGTTTCACGTCTGTTAGTCATGACTTCATGTTACCCACCACTGTGCGTCGAAAGTTCGCTTCCGAAGTTCTTCATTTGCCACAAGCATCCGACGTTAAATCTTTGTGCATTGTAAACGCTCATGCTCTTCGGCATGAAGGGACAGAGTGCTGTTGCTGGTTGGGGTCAACGATCCTGAGATCTGGGAAGTGAAAAGATCTTTGTGGGGGACTGGTGCCGTATTCAAAAAAGAAGTGGCAGTTACGGATGTGGCAAGTGGCAGACGGATCTGGTTTTGCTCGGTTCGTACGATATTTTGGCAATTTTAGCAATGAAAGCGCGAAGGATGATACCCTCACTTCAAAGTTCACGTCGGCTACTAAAAATCCCATTCGCCTTGGGCGGTGCATTTTACCCATCATCAACCACGCATCACCTTTCCTTTACTCCCTCTTCGTGCTTTCCACTCTGGTTTTATGTCCGCCAACCCTACCACTTCGTTACCGTCACTACCACCCTCCTTCACATCCATCACTATCAATCGAAGATCCCCCTTTTCCTCCAATTGCATGTCAGACCTCTACACCCTTCGACTTTTTGAGGTCCAATTCGAGGGGTTCTAAGGAAGTATGGGGGTTTTGAACCTTCAAACCTATCAAGGACGTTCGCTACTGCCGTTACTTCCACTCAAGACATTTGCCTCTACATGGACTCAAACATGGTGGGCTGCCACAGTACTCGATACCGTGGATCGATGGGTTTTCATCTCAGAGTCTCGCATTTCGAATTGACAAAACCCACTCGCAGTCATCATCATCTCCAATATGTTCTCCGGCACCATGGTCAATTTTCTATGCACCATAATCGCATCAACGGTCCAGGCGCTGATTTTCTCCAGTACGAAGAACTAAAACCGAGGAACGAATGCGTCTTGAGGACACCCTCGCCCATCTTGGATCTTGTCTCAGATCTATGGGAATGTGGTATTGAACGAAGCGGCGGCTTGGGCATGCAGTGGATGCGGACGGATGTTGGATGAATGTTAGCACCGGGATGAGGAGGATCTGCAGCATGAGAGGAATATCCGGCGATACGCTGGGCAGATCGCAACGATCTGGAAGTCGACCAGGAAATGGAAGCGAAAACTTGACGTTTGAACATCTCTGGCACTCGATAACTGTCATGGACATGTTCGTAAGCTACTCTCGTATCGAATTTGTACGTATTACTGACCCTCCCTCTTGATTAGTATCAGCAATAATCACTTTGGAAGCCTTTGCGTATCACTCGCAAACTTGATCCACTCTTCCTGCATTCTCCGGCCTCTTTGACATGCGTAGATGGCCAGTTTGTCCTAATTTTACTTGTTTTCTTCTCTCAGCTTCTTATCGCAATCTTTAGAGACAACTCCATCCACTGTTGTAGCTTCAACCCTTCGATCAATCCAGGCGCTTCAAGCTGAACGCGTCCTTAAGCTTCTTCGATCCATGCACAGTTTCATTTCTTACACCATTCTCGCCTTCTCTGCCTCTCAATTAAACTTCGTCCGGCCAAAACTGCGTTGACGACTTTCGCTTCAAGTTCAGACCGAATATAAAACGTTGTATCCAGTTACTTGAAAGTGCATCATTCGTTCCAAGGCTTCTAGATCCACGTCCGATGAAACACCTCAGCCAGAAGCCTACTAACCTCCTGGTTAGCTGCTTCTCTGGGAGTAAAAACTACCCGGAGATGGGCTTAGGCTGGCCGTTCTGGCACTGAGTACTGAAGTATTTACAGTCTTGAGCCGTGGCCAGACATATGGTCAGCCTGAGCGCTTGTTTGGGCGTTGAGACGGGAAGGTCCAAACAATTAAACTGAGGATAGAGTATTCACTTATAAGCTAATCGAAGTATGTTAGCTCTCCGCTCTTTTGCTTCGCTACACTTCTCTGATCTCCGAATCGTGGCTTATAAACATAGCCTCGTCAGCGCCGGTGCTGTCCTCACCATAAATACATACCGTTGACCTGTAGATTATTCCTCAAAAGGTGTACGTTGTAAAAAACCATATCAAACACCTCATCACGATGATGGAGACCAATACCCTCATCTGGCTTCAGTTCACGCCTTCAAAGGTGGCCAGATTGGTGCCGAAACCCTGCCATGTTCCGAACTTCCGACTTCCCAAAAAGGCAGTGGCACCTTCCAAATTTGGATACTTATCGGCGCTTGATGGACTTTAGGCGCCCATCTGCATCTGGGTTGCCCTTGTACTCACCCAGTCGAATTCTCAGGGTTGATACGTAGGGTTACTTTTCATAACCTCGGAAGTAATACAGCTACAATGCATGCTCATTGCGGCACATTGCAAGAGCCGCGTGTCCAAGGATCTCAAATTCTTATTCTCATTATCACGTTCAAACCTTAGTATGGGAATGAGAGTTCATAGGGAAAAGTGCTTATACTAATACATTTATCTCACTTGAGCCCAAGCTACTCTACAGGCCGAATTATAATGATATTCCACGCACCCCGGAGCTGGCATTAAACTTGGGTGCCTTGATCAGCTTCGTGTTGAATGTTCATGTCATTGGCTGCAGAGCCAGCGGGACGCAGTATCGTAGTCTTGATGGGGATACGAAGAACCTAGTAGTAATCGGTGATGTAGAAAATTTGTGAAAATCAGTGGTGTTTGTGTGGTCAGAATCTTCTGTCCCACCTTGGTTAAGAAAGCGCACCAGCAGAAGATCATGAAAATTATCCAGCCGGGCCCGTTAGTTGCCATGATGACTTGACGGTTCTTTATAAATTCGATCGTAATTCAGTCAATTAGATGATGTTTCTGTTAGTCAGGACACTCGGAACCTACAGCCAGTAGTTCTTGAGCATATGCGAGAGTCGGCTCGCCTTCTTCCAAATAAAGGGCATGTTCTCCGCCAGATACCTCCAGATTGCTGGTGATAATTCTGGCAGGCACTGCGATGTTTGTGCTGGTGAAGTCGGAGGGGGGTTGTAAGGCTGCGAGCGAGCTATTTGGCACAGATTGAGCCATGTTGTCTTTGATGAGGGGCCTTAAAGAGAAGGACCGATAGACGAGGTTTATATATGTGCTATATGTAGTAAGCAGACCCCTTTATAATCCTTAGCCTTTCAGCCACCAGCTGGGTTAAAGCTGTGTCGAGACTTTGAAATACTTCACATTGTCTTCCTCTACCCGAGAAACCTCATTGGACGATCTTGACAAATCTTTACGTTGTTATCTGTCAGAACACCGCGTCCATTTGGAAGGCCTTGCAACGCACACATGGTAGTACGTAAAGTTTGCTAGCCGGAATTTAATTCGGAACAGGTCTGGTATAAAGAGTATTGTAGATGTACTCCAACCCCAATCCGCGAGCGCCCATGATTGATAAAACTTGCTTACTGCGCGCGGCCGGTATGAACAAGTTGCCACTAACATCCCACTAGACCAAATTATTCACTGATCTTCCGTGAAAGAACACCTGACAACATGTATCCAAAGAAAGATGTACAAGAGTGTTTGTAAAGCGAATACATAGATTCGGATTCGTGTTTTCAGTATGATTCGAGATTTGATAACATGTATGCTTCGTCTAGTTCACAAGTGTTGAGAAATGAAACCCACCCATAGACAGTTGAATAGCTGAGTTGTTAAGCATTCCACCCGTGTTGGGGCTAAACTGGTTCAATCACGGGTCTAACTATACTTTTCTGCTTCAACAACAAGGACGCCCTAGATTTTTTTTAGACTTAAACGACCTTAGGAGGTGGATGGATGTTGGCAGCTGCGGTAGCTTTATCAGTACTGTGCACGAAGCAGACTCCGAGGGTCTGCTTGATTTAGGTCAGAGAGATCTAGATAGCTTATTATCCGGACATTCAACACCAAAAGGAGAGACTGAAGCTCATTCAGAAGGGATAACATTTTACCAGTATCCAGCTTTCACAATGTACTTTAATCAGTTGGATAAACCTTTGTCTTTCTTGTTTAAATCAAGCTTTCGTGTATTTTGTGTGGACATGAACTTGACGGAACGTCTACGTCCCAAACAACTCAGTAGCCCCATGGATGATGAATATGAGCGTAGACTCAAAGGCAACCAGAATATTCCAGTTTTCCGTTGGTCGGAGCACACAACGATCAAAGTAATTTTCGTAATTTTATTCATCTAGACAACAAAAGGTGTGCATGGTATACTTGGGAGCTCACTGGCAGAATGTCTGAGGTCAAACGGAAACGGGCAAAGGCCATCAGTCACAACCAAGCCATAACGGTCATGCTTATGAGGCTAAGGAATCACCGGGGCTAGATCCTCAGGCTCGACAAACCCTGGGCTCGGTATAACTAAACGTCCCTTGAGACCCGTAGAACTATAGCTTCAAGCCCATCCCGCAGAATTCTCCTTTACCCACGATGGACAGACATTTGGCAAGATGAGAGTCGACAACCCTAATTACAAATATACGAGATGCCCTGCTCCATGTCAGCGCTCAACAATTCAAGCCATAGGTCAGTGAAAATTCCATAGTTACAAAAGGGAACACATCGTGATGATGCTTCGATACTGAGCCATGTTCTGAATGATGTTGAAGGGTGAACGGCCAAGTGGTTACACGAAAACACTTTTGGGTAAACGAGTAATTTGAGGCATTGAAAAATGCCGTTGTTTTATCGTATAAGGGAATTGAGTATGACGTACAAATGATGCACTCGATTAAAGTTGTCAATTATTTGAAATGACTTTTGTTAGTTGGGATACGGTGGAGAAGAAGCGAATTAAAAGTACTCACATTGGACGGCTATGAAAGGCCTCAGGGTTGGAAGTTTGAACGAACGGCATTGTTAAAGATTGTAAAAAGCACAATCTTCATATTTCAGGATAATATTGGTGAAGAACTTAGTCTAACAGCCACAATCGTCGGACTGATGGGAGCAGTGAAAAGACAAAAGTATTCCAAATAGCTGACGCAGCTAGAAGGGAGCCTAAATTGAATAAGACGGGTCAACAAGGAGACAGAATAAATGTGACACGTGGACTGGGCAAGCAGTCAGGAAGTAATCATAGAACGAGAGGTTAAACAATGGGAAGATGTAGAACGTTCCAAGGAAGAATTTTCGTCATTAGGATCTGCAGCTCAGACTTTGAAACAAATGGGTAACTCACGGCGAGCAGAGCAAATGGTGTAGTCTATAGCGAAGTGAGGCACGAGGGTAGAGTTAGAGTTTGGTCTTTGTTAGAAGGAGAGGCAATGTGACATGTGACTCACGCCTCCTTCTCTCCTCCTCCCACCTCGACGCTGCTGGCAGGCGTTGAGGCTCGACTTCATTGGCTGTATCCCAGCCATTCATTTATTTTCACCCACCCACCTCTCCCTTTTTCTCTCCCTGTCTTCACTCGCAGCACATTGCCCTGATTACTAGGGTCTGTGGCTCGTAAAGTGTATATTTGTTCACAAACAAATCAGATTGATACACAGCAAGCCGCAATGGTCGAGAAATCCCACCCGCCCATTGCAGCTTGCTTCGGAGACAAGTCCGGAACTATGGTCAGGGCCGAACAGTGCTTCGCACTGTTACCCAACCTTAGCAGCTGGCATCTCATCAATCACATTCATAGTATACTGTATGCTTAAGTATACTACTTTGTGTCTCATGTTCGTAGACGACCGCCCTACAAAGAGGGTATATGAGAAGGGATACTAGGGACGGGAAATAATGCGCATAGGTATGGTGCTGTGATGGGCGATCTGCCCGATCTAGGACCATGACCATGAGGCAGCCAAGAAGCAGGGATGGCTGACAGGTTTGCTCGACACCCTCAAATGTGATTGTGATAGCGAACCAAAGGTACTTGGGTGACTGAAGAAAAAGAGGGGATATTGTCATATCCAGGGCCACCGCTGCTGGCCACCGCTGCGACATCCCCTGGACACCTTTCGACCTCTATCATTCTTCTCGTTCCTCCAACCAGACGCTCATCTCCATCCGCATTTCCACTCAAACTGTCGCAATTCGAAGTTCGAAAACGATGCAAATCGGCATCGTCAATGTAGGGGTAGAGTAGTAGTAACATTGAACGTTTGGAGCCAATGACGAGACGTTGCGGAACGAACGTACTGGAAAGATATGTGTCCAGGGAATAATGCGATAGCTGACGTAAGTTAACTGGTTATGTCGAACGGGGCGTGACTAGGAACCAAAATGTGCAGTGACGGTGCAATAGCGGGCTATGATTCTGAAAGGTCGTTTCATGCATTTGTGGGTAATTTCGTGGTTAGAGCGAGGTTGGCTGAGTTCCATGAAGATCCAAACCACCCACGATGAAAAGCCTGACAAAAAGGAGGCCTTACTCGTGAACGTAAAAAGATTGAGAGCCAACGTCGACCTGAATTGGTGATGACAAATGCGAAGCCATAGTGAACCAGGGGTTGTGGAAATAAGGATAGGCATGACGAATATCTGGCATAGGTGTCACCAACAGCTGATGGCCAGAGTAATCGGTGATGGACACCTCTCAAACGCTTGGAGGCCTAAGGGTTCGGTCTTCGACCTGTAAAACGGCGTGGTTGCTGAGCGTAAAATGGCGAAGAACGAGAAGGAGTGACATACAACAGTTTCGTTCTAGCAGCAAAGAGTCCACCACATGTCTCAAAAGATGTTCGACTGAACCATCATCAGTCGTCGCCAACACCGATACCAGCACCACCTATCTTCGCGTTTTTGCGTTCCCCATCTTCAATGACCACTCTCCAGCGGTCTCCAAGTTTCAACAGATTTCAACGCCAGAACTACCTCTCGCATTCTCTCTGAGACACTCATCAAACATCGTGCCACCAGCGTCCACGTTGAGAGATTGGTTGAGCAAAGCAATGAAAGCTTCGCTGAAGGACAAAATGGGTCAATGACGAACGTGAAGGGTTGGCAGAAAACGACCGCTGGTGATTGACGCATGCAGGAAAGGCATCGAGTTCGCCCTTTACGTTCCAATCTATCCCAACCCAACCACTCGCTAGCACCACACCGACAAAATTTTCATCAACCGTGCCTTTAACTAATTTCTTCTTCGACTCCGTATCGGCGCATATACAGCACTATCCCAAACACTCCAATGTCAAATTTGCATCTTCAATTGGTCCCAAATGCCCATCTCAACTCTCCGCCCACAACTAGCACATCACCCAGCAGCACTCAGAGTGCACCCATTCCTGGGGTCTTCCTGACGATGTTGTGGCTTCCGTGTTCCAAATGAATTGGTCCTGGTAGCATAGCTCCAGCGGCGGCGCCAAGTACCAAACTATGGAGACCTCTTTGGTTTCACTCACTAGAAAACAGGAGCCAACAGTAAAACCTTAGACGCAACCGTTGATCCACGAAGAGACGGTCAAGGTTCAGGTATGGCTGCTGAACGAGGAGTGATCGCGACTTGAGTTGGTGGCAAACATCCTTGATAGTTGATAGTCTGCCACCCAATGCCCTCAAATCGAGTGTTGAATGATCACATGTTGGAAAGTCGAATAATTGGCCGTTAGTCCAAGCTCTCGGTTTGGGTCTTGAATAGTCGAGCGGAAAAGTGGTTGAATAGGCGTTGAAGACTGTACCAGCGCAGAAAAGCCGGTGTTCGTGACGCCAGGTGTATACAGTTAAAGAGTAGGAAGGGAGGTCGATTGATGATGATAGATGAGGCTGACGGGTGGTGGACAACGAGTGAGATGTCGTGACGCCCAAAGTTGGAGTGGGCAACGTGAAACGGTGGCGACAGACAAGAGTCGTATTGGACTCTTAAGTTCCGACTCGATTCCAAAACCCTACGGCGAGGAGATTCATCTCGTCCACTTCCCAATCCTCCTCCGTAATGTCCATCACCGTACCACCCCTCAGGGTACTCCAATGTTCGATTCTTGGTGCGCCTCGTCCTCAGATGCCATTTCAGCAACCATTCACCTTGATCTCTTTCGCATTCGGCTTGAGTGGTAACGAAATAGAACGCCTTCGTTCTCCAAACCGGATCGCATAGATGTAACCAGTACGCAGAGAGCGTAGTAGAGACATCAAATCCTTTTGAGCGTTGAATACATGAGTCAATTTGAGTGCGTTCGCAAAACCGCAGTCACTGAGTCGCCATGTTCAAGCGTTAATGCCGAAAATGAAGTAACAGAGGGGAACGAGTGGTATGGATCCGATTTGAGCGGTATCTGGGCTTGAATTCCAGTGTAGCAGAAACGCCCTCATGCGCGGATGCAACCAGTAGGCGTAGAGCACGGTGGAGATCTTGAATAATTGAAGGCTTCCGCTGATGTCGAGCGTGTTGAACTAGATTCACCAACCTGCTGTGTTTAGGTGCTGACGATACCGTCAAAGTAAAGGAGGCAAACGAGTGGTATGATGGCTGATATAGAGCAGTGGCTGACGAACCAGGAATGATGGCGAAAAAGGAGGGTTGGTCCTGGCAAGATCGAAGAGGGGGTAACAGACATCAAGCGGTGGTGGCTGGCGGAACACGACTGGAGGTGGCGGACGTTCAAGGAACAGGAGAGGCGGCAAACATGGGCCCCCGAAGGCAAACACCTTGTAGAATGTTCAAGTAGTGGCCCTCGAACGTTGAAACTTCAAAAAAGTCCGGTTCATCATCTGCGTTGGTGAGGTTTTGACTGGATGGTGCGTTCGACGATGATTACACTCGACCCAGGGGAGTGACGAAGTATCATTCGTCTGCCTATATGACCAGTGACTGTATATGTTAGGTACCTGAGCGCAATTGTCGAGACTAAAGAAGTCGACTCACGACAATCCTACATGAACCCCATTGGCTTCGGGCAAACCAGGTCCGCACTAAGCTATGGCAAAAAAGCTGAAATAAGATTTGGATCTGACAATTCCGAGAGATTTGGATATGAAAAAGTGAGTTTGTGTGCAAACTTCGTCCATCGTGGTGTTCAGATGCGAAGTGGGAGGTAGGGGTGAGAGGAGAGGATCGTGGTACAGTCGTAAGAACCAGCGCGATCAATTCAAACACTGGCTTTTGTGCATCTCTCATCCTTTAGTATAACTGCTGGGGTTGGCATATGTAGGTACTGAGTTGTCCATAAGCTTCAATTTCAAGTTCTTTAACAATATATAAGCCGTTCAATGTAGTATGTTATTATAGTCTGGTCGTAATCAACTAAATCTTCACGAACACCTTTGGACTGTCGCCATCCAGCTCACCAAAAACGACTGAACTATGTTCAGAATATCAATTATACAAACTTGGACTCTCAATAATGAAATCGATTCCTTCTTTCCTGTAGGTGTCCTTAATCAAGTCAACCTTTCCTGCCAGCTCGATCATCGTGCCGTTTGAGCCGTATTGTGGCCAATAAGGGCCTGTAGCGCGATAACAAAATAGACATAGTTTCAGTCGATGAGGATTATTGCACGGAGATTGAGATACGCACGTTTCTTCCCATTGCGTGGATTTGGATCGAGAGTGTACGCAAACGTTAACCTGTTGAACAGTCGAAAAGTAGTGTCAGAGATGTGTATTTACCCCTTCACAGATGTAGGCCGCCTATGCACATACCAATAATCAATAACGCTCTCCTCTAACTCAACCAATTCTCTCGATATCCCAGGTGCCAAATGCGCAGTCTGATCCACAAACGGTTGTTCGCCCGTATGGTATACGCCATACAAAGCTATCTCCGGAGGACCTGGAACAACTTCTGTGAATAGGTACGACCTAGTAGGACAAGGAAATTAGTCAGGGAGGAGAAGACGATAGACAAAATCGAGTGGGCTCCAGACTGACCATGCATTGACACCAAACTTGGTTGCAGTCCTTAAATGATCACGGCGGCTTGCCTAGATGGTCAAACATTGTCAGCCAGTCCTTCATACGTCGCATAGAATCAATGACCTGGAAGATCAAATCCCCAACCAAGCTCGTCAGCCTCTTATACTGCGCCGCTTGTCCAAACGTCTCATTGCCTGTCCCATAAGGCGATCCAGCCTCCAATGCAGCAGGATAATATTTCAACAGCTCTTTCACAGCCGTGACGTTGGTGATACCGAATGAAAGTCCCGGAAGGTCGCCCATAAGCCAATCTACAACATCCGCTTCGGTTTTGGGTGTTGCACCGTTGACGAATATCGTGCCTTCGTCTAGCTGGTCTTGAGTTATGATAAGTTAGTCGGGTTAACGAAAGTGATAAGTGACGGTGCATACCTCCATTGATAAAGGGAACTTTAGCGAACCTTCCCGCATGCAAGCTTATAGATGGAAGTTCGGGTAAGAAGTCATCGCCTGGTGCGAGAACCGGGCCGAGGATGACCGGACCTTGGTCGACGCCCATAAACGCTGGGTCCGTCTGGCAAAGAGCAGTAGATTTCTTTTCAGCGACTTTAGAGCGTTACGGGGAAGCAATCTTACTTTGACTACATCTTGATTAGCTTTACTCAGCAGATCATATGGTGCCGCACGCAAACATTCAAACGTGTCCGAAGAATTTGTGCATCCCGTGGCGTTCACAACATAGTTATATGCAGCTTCTTGAACTGGATAGTCAGCTGTTGGAACGTCCACCCTGGATAAAAGATCAAAACAGTCAGCTTTTTGCCCGAGCGTCGATGTAGATATATGTACGAAGAAGGAGAGCCAGATTGGAGTATCATTCCACGAAAAACATTGCCGATGTTGCCCTTTTTGTAAAGCGTTTGGTAGCCAGCACTGATAGCGCCTGCTGATTCTCCATAGAGCGTTACCTAAAGTGCATATATGAGGTAAATGCCATTGTCAGCGATCACAAACTCGAACACGTCCAATACCATGAGCTGGCAGTATCATCGTTAGACAGCAAACTCACTCGATCTGGGTCACCTCCAAAATATGCGATATTCTCTTGAACCCATTCCAAAGCCAGTCGTTGATCTTTGAGACCTAGATTCAACGCACCGGCTTCTGCTGACTTATGACCTGGTGGAACTGAAGGAAATGTTGGCACGCTTTTAAAGTCCAGTTTTAGGTATCGACTCACAGCCATAGAACCCTACACGATAGTTGAACGTGACGTAGATGATGGGTTTTCCCTGGGCAAAGTCGCAAGGTCAATCCAACCACCGTTATACTAAGAGAGGTGAAACTCACTATCTTAATCGATGCAGCGAGTTGACCGTCGCCAGGGTATCCATCGGCGTGGCCGAAGTAAAATCCACCGCCATCTAGGTAGGGAGGAAAATTGAGAATCGTGGACGAGTATTATGAGTCGAAAATGAAATACTCACATATCCAAACCATCACTGGGATCTTGCCCTTCGTATTGTTTGGTTTCCCTACAGATTGCAGGCAAGGCGGTTAGGCTATATCTCGGATTCAACCAAAATCTCTATGACCTACGGACATTAATCATCAAACAATCCTCCGACTCTCGAGCCGCATTTTCAGGTATACCCTGCGGACAAGCTGGTCCTTCTTCCGTTGCATTCAGCTGGATGACTTTCGGGTCGGTGGGTTTAGTCCAAGCAAGTGGAGGTTTGAACCGTAGTGCCCCAACCGGCGGTGTAGCGAATGGAATCCCCAAGAATTCGTCCACGTTTGTGGTTGTGTTTCGTAGGCCTAAGTATGATAAACCGTCGGGGCCATGGACAATCGGGTTGACGGACTCATTGAAAGAGAAATTTGAAGATTGGCACTTGGCGGTGCTCAAGTAAACTAAGCCTTGAATGAGGAGGACAAGCAGCACCATCTTCAACCTGGGAGTTGCGGTTAGAAGGGTACGGTGGTTATACAACTTGGAAGCAAGGATGGAGCCGGTGAGTGCCGTGGGTCACGGAGTAGATTATAAGAAAGGCGTTATTTGATCTTTAGTGGTGAAAAGCCAAGCGTAGACATTAAAATACCATTGGAAGGCGTAGAACCCCAGGAGCTTTTGACATGGGCGGCGAGTTTGTATGGCAGAAGTTGCGTCTCTTCGGAGACCCATGCGCTTCAAGAAGAAATCAGTTCTATTCTGAAGAAGAATGGAACGATTTGGTACTGGACGTTGCAATGCACGAAACCTGTGGCACGGCAGGTTGACTTGCAACGATGAGAAAAGCGGGCCGTCACGCGTCACGATTGATGACACCAGCCTTTTCTGGACAAGGACCCCAGCAGGTATGTATGACATTCCAAGTCCCCGACTTTCTCTTTCGCTCTTACTTGCTCATGAAGCGCATCAACTCTGCTTTTGACTGTCACTGAGAGGAATGTCAAAGTAAGTGCCAAAGAAGATTCAGGTAATGCCAGCAACTCCTGGATTGGAATTTCAGTGGAGCAAAAGTGACAAAGAAGTGACTCAAAGCTCATTCAACCTCCCCGGGCCATTCTGTTAGTTCAGTTCAAAGTAATTGTACTGACGGAAAAGCTGTGGCAGCTGCTTCTCTTAAAGTACATTAACAAAAGGCTGATTTTGGTGTGGCTCTATGGCCATGAAAATCCTTCTGGATGGAAGATGTACCTCATTCTTCGGAGGGATGGTCAAACCTGAGTATCTCTGGGGACACTAACTTGGCGAAGTGAACCCGAACTCGAGCTCTAACGCGATTGAACGTAATTAGCGCCGCTTTGGGTTGTCACTTCTTTTTATTGACACACATTATCGCAGTTTTAGTTGAGCTTCACTTCACTATGGCCGACGGCGCTTGCTTTGTGCTCTGCGTTGACTATCTGATCTTCTCACATATGAAAGTAAGGTTTGTCAAAAGATTCACAACCAAAAAAGGAGCTTCAAACTCAGCTCAACGATTTTTATGTACCCCGTTCGTTCCAATTCCTTCATCCCTGCGCTGCTTTTTTCTCACTGAATCTTCTGCTTCAGAACTCGTAGTATCGCGGCTCTCTATATTTTTAGCGCATACTCCCATCACTATCCAAGCCCTAACGGTTCTGCTTGCCTCTCACTGATCTCCGGAAAACTCTCGATAGATATCACAGCGTGCCCTTTGCATCCGAAAAAAAACCTTATTTATCTATTCGCATTACACAAATTTTGGTCTCTGCATGAAGTTCGGGGAGCAAGATCTCGAAAAAGACTACATTTTCGATGACGAATCCTTCATCAAACTGGCAGTCTTCACCGAAACGCGATTCATCTCTTTCATCGAACCAGCCTTTTTTGTCCGCCGGCCTTCGTTTGGCATCCTTAATCAGCCTTACTCATACCTCTTCACGTATGAGGAGACGGCTATCCGAGACGCCTCTATGCCGATCATTGTCATGAGGCAATCAAAGTCAAACCCATATTATAGGCATTCGTTCCTGGACCCACGAAATTATTCGTTGTCAGAATCTTGATCTCACTAGCGCGATTTCTTATTGAACGTACATATATATATGTAAAACCTTCAGTAAAACCCGTTGGCCATGCTGCATCATTGTTCAGTATTTACATAGAATTTCAGCTATTTGAACACGAGTACAAGCCAAAACGCGATCCATCAAACCTAAGATTACTACTTTAAAGCCCGTTATCATTCTAATCTAAGAAATCACTGTTCTCTGTACCAACCCTTTGGTCTAATCACAAATGCGTAGTGGTCCTTTGCGCTTGTCGCTTCCTGGATTTAGTCATCAAAAAAAGTATTATGATAACCAATTTTGTCGAAGCCCCCTTGAATTATCGTTTTGATCTTTGCATATTCGAACTTCGTCTGAGCAGGGAAATCAACGAGAAAAGGGAGATCAACTTGAATCTCCGGGATGCTTGTGGAGAAAATGATTTCGATGTTTGTTACTGAAGCGAATCGGGCGCTTGATAATGCGTCCAAGAGTTCTCTCCGCTGTTCATCATCCCTGAAGAAGCTGACATTCTCAGGATTGAAGTCAGTTCCATCTTTGTCCAGGTACCAGTGGATTGAAATGTGGTCCAACTGACTGGAACGATTGTCATTGTTGCCAGGCCTGCCAGAATTGACTCGGTGATTCGATTAAGTGCAGCTTCACCTGGTTTTAAGTTGATTTTAGACTTGTATGCGAGTGTGCGGAGTACTTTGAGTGGTTGAAGCGAATGTGTGGGTTGCTGGAAGTCTTCGAGGTAAAGTACAAGATTCTGAAGGGAGTTTTGAGAGATAGAAAGAAGCAAGTCAACGCAGTGATGAGGGAAATCCTGGCCAGCTCTTGACAGCTGAACAAGAAGAGACTGAAGGGAAGAGAACGGTGAGGTTGACGGTTCGTACCATGCCGGCGGCAGATTGCCTGGAGATCTCAATGAAAATCTCCGCATGCGTGAGGCCGGCGTGCATAGATTTGCGTTGATCAAAGGCGTGCTGAGGCTGCTTGATGGGATCCTAAAGCTTGCCTCGTATAAATGGAGCTCTTCTAGCTGACAAATATTGAATATATCTGGAGGGAAGTAATCTAGAGTTGCAAGGCGCAGAGACTTTAGGGTAGAGACAGTGCAGATTGATCGAAAAGCGCGGTAAGCTTTTTCATTCTTTCTCAATCTTGAAAAATCCGTGACCGAAAAGTGGAATTCGAGAGTCACAACCTTGTATAGTGGCTGGGAAAGCAAGAGAAGCACAGCAATTTTGCACTCGTCTTTGATGGAATTGTCGTAGAGAAACTTGTCCCCCCAGCAGATTGTGAGCGTTTTAACACAAGGGCCGAGTTGGGGATAACCGGTTGCCCGGTATTTCAAAAGCTTGATAAAATCTTGAAGATTGTCTTGAACAAATAAGCCAAGCTCAACTTTAGAGAAAACACGGCTTCGAGCGCGAAGGAAAAGTGACCAAGAGACCATCATGCATGCGCGTAAAGCCTTATAGCCGTCATAAGAGTATTCAATGGTGTCAACGAAGAGGTCCAGTATTTCTTGCGAGAAATTTGACATGTCGGTAGTCCAAAGATGGATTTGTTGAAGTGAGCAAGATAGAGTGCCGGCTTGAGTCGACTCATGAACGGCAAGCCTCAAGTTAAGTAATTTCAAAGTCCGACACACAGGCCCTCTCTCCTCATTTCAGAGAAACGAAGTTTGCCCAACACCTCCATTTATCGTACATTTAAACCTTGAAGCTACCAGATCAATGAACATTTGTGATGTTAGCCTTCTTGCCACATTCTAGAGTGCTCTGGTTGCAAGTCCTTCGGAACGGCGATTGTACAGCCAATACGGCATCGCCTCGATTTGTACTGCGGGCTGTCACTACAAGCCCATACAGTAAGTAAACCGAGGACGTTGGCTACGTACTCCTGGGTAATTGAGTTTAACCGTTTCTTGCTCTTGGTTCCTCTTACGCCTTTGGCTCTTCGGTTCGATGTCCGATCAGGCGCCTCAGGCATCGTTTTTCCACCAGGCCCAAAATGTCGTTTTCACGGACAGCACAATCAATTCGACGGTGAACATTCAAGATTCCGGAGCGTCAGGTGAATCTGGATACATCCAACAATTCAAAAAAACTAATTCTCTAAATTGCTGCTTAGGAATACACCTACTCGGCCAGAAGATCTCGACGAGTGCGATGCACGACTCGTCCGCGCGAGATCCTCCTCCAAGATGTCATCCAAGTACTCGCAAATTTGCCGTCAACACAATCATCACCTTTGTTGACGACGCAGAACCCGAGGAACCAGTGATGTGGATGAACGCGCCATTTGGCCATGGCAAGTCTGCGGTTATGCAGACCGTCATCGAGACTCTGAGATCATCGGGGCATGGCCACCGTGTTGCTGGCGGGTTCTTCTTCGGGCGCGATAAAGAAGGCCGCGACAAGGCTCATTACCTCCTGCCAACTATTCTCTACCAAATCGCCGAGAACATCCCTGGGATGCACGAACCTATCAACAAAGTGATCAACAACAACCCGACCTTACCTTCAAAATCGATTGATGCTCAACTCATTCCTCTCCTCGTTGCTCCATTCCTTCATCATCCCGCATCACCTCACACGCCGACGGTTTTCATTGATGGTCTCGATGAATGTAGCACACCTGCAGCCCAGCGTTCTGTGCTGAAGATGATCGCAGACGCTGTATCGGTGCATCACATTCCCTTACGATTTGTTGTCGCCAGCCGGCCCGAAGCACATATCACCCAGTGCTTCAAGAAAATGCCTCTTTTCTCCATGACGCGCTCTTTTGAGCTGGATGACGACTTTTGGAGCATGCAAGATTATTTCCGCAAAGAGTTCGACCGGATATACGAATCTCGACCGGATGAAATGTCTGCAATCCCTCAACCCTGGCCCTCTGATGCAGTTGTTTGGGATCTTACGGATCGTGCGTCTGGGCAATACCTCTTCGCTGCAACCATTATCGGCTTTGTTGGTGATGAATACGAAAATCCCGAGGAACAGCTGAAGGTTCTTCTCACTCCACATCCTCGCCAGTCTTCAGCCTTCTCAAGCATGGACGCACTCTACACACAAATTCTGTCTACTTGTATGGTGGGCCGTTTGGGTAATTATTATCGTACTATTCCCGCTCTTTAAAATTATACAAAACTACATTGTGTCTCGCAAATACCAAAAATTTCCCTAAATATAATCGCTCTTTGGAAGTTTTGGCCATTTTCTCGGAAACAGCAAGTGATCGCTCTCAGAAAGTGTATAAATCACTCTTGCATTTGGGTCATCACTCTCAAAAAATCGAATTCTTGGTCAGATTCTCAACATCGCTCTTATAATTTTGGCAAAATCCGCTGGATCGCTCTCGTTGATTTCCTCTGCTCGCGCTCACTGATTCTCGGCATTTGCGGCATTTCAGGGTTTGATGGGCTTGATCGGGTCCAATCGGAGGGGCTCGGCAGAATCAATCTCATCAATCTCATCAATGGGCGCTGAAGATTCACTTCCTTGAAGCCTCCACTGATTCAGTTAGTGTTAATATATTTGATTAAGTTCAAAGTGTAAAATAGGAGTAGAATGCGGCTTGAGCAGGGTATTTTACCAAGGCCAGTGCTGATGGGATTGATTCTGCCGAGCCCCTCCGATTGGACCCGATCAAGCCCATCAAACCCTGAAATGCCGCAAATGCCGAGAATCAGTGAGCGCGAGCAGAGGAAATCAACGAGAGCGATCCAGCGGATTTTGCCAAAATTATAAGAGCGATGTTGAGAATCTGACCAAGAATTCGATTTTTTGAGAGTGATGACCCAAATGCAAGAGTGATTTATACACTTTCTGAGAGCGATCACTTGCTGTTTCCGAGAAAATGGCCAAAACTTCCAAAGAGCGATTATATTTAGGGAAATTTTTGGTATTTGCGAGACACAATGTAGTTTTGTATAATTTTAAAGAGCGGGAATAGTACGATAATAATTACCCAAACGGCCCACCATATACTTGCCCTGTCCGACTTCGAACGTGTTTAGTCAACATTCTGGGATTGGTCATTCACTACAAAGGCAAGGTCGCTATAGCCTCAGTCATAGATTTACTTGAGTTGTCACCGTCGGACGTTTCCACGGCGGTTCGCAGCCTTCGATCAATCATTGAAATTAAAGACCTTCCAACATTACTTTCACATGGCACCAACTTTTCCCTCTCAAATTATCTATCTCCTACCATCTCAATTCGCCACATTTCCTTGATAGAATTTCTCCCAGATAAAGCTCGAGCAGGCGAGTTTTGGGTTGATGTGGATTTGATGGAGATAAAGATTCAACAGCGCTCCGACATTGTGCTTGCATCAAGTATTTCTGATTCACCTAGGTCAGTCTTTCAAATGTCCTTCATCTGTATGGTAATTGATATATCATGATGTACGAAGCTCGATGACTATTCACCCAGCCACATGGGATTGTCTTCTCTGGCCCAGTTGGACGCTTGAAACTGGTGCACTTGACGCCTCGACCTGGCCTCTGTTCACTCAAGAGTTCTTAAGGTATCGAGATGCCAGTCGATCGTCATGCCCATCTGTTGGGTACAGGTCGCAAACTTTGAAAGCATTTTGTTGTCTCTTGGGCGAATGGAATGAAACCAGAACTGTAAGTGATATGTGTACAAGTCTCCTTGATAGTGTTTAACGAGAGCTATGCATATGCAAAATCATAGCCCAATTTAGCATCTATATACGATCAGGATATCAAAATTGCTCAATCCATTGTCGTCACCTCATTGCGTAAATGGTTCGGACCGCTCTCCCAAGAAACTCTGGATCTCTTTGCATTGTTTACGTTCTTTGAAACCTCTGCCGGAACAGATGAGATTGAAGCAACTTTAATAGAAATCGGCAAGCAACCAAACGTCTCATTTGACGCCGCACTTCGCGCTATTGACTCGGCAAGCATATTTCTTACACTGGATAATACGGACCTTTCCTACTTGGACTCCGCCAGGGATGTGCGGATCTGTGTTAATGGTCCAATCATCGACATTCTTATGGATCCAAACCTTATTGGGGAAAAAATTTACATTGCCCACCGAAACGCTCGGATCCTCGCACTGTCTCGCTGCTACAATGATTTTCTACTTGAAGATCCTTCGTCCGACTCATTTCAAGCAAAAGCACGTACGGTCTTCAAACTCCCGATGAATAGATCAGATATTTTCATGCTAAAGGATCGCGTTGATAATTGCCCCGGCTCGACAATGGAGGTCCTCATTATTCAAATATGTTCTCCTCGATCGCTTTCGGTTCTCCGCAACACGGCGGCTTTTGGTCATTCCAAGGATAAATTCTTTGCTCCCTTTTTTCTTTTCATCTCTATGAATTGTTTGGTGAGCGCGAATATGGCTTTTTGGCTTGAACATGCTAACATCTTCACTTAGCAGGCCAGCATTCTCGGGCCACATTTCCAAGGCATCCACAGCAAGTTGAATGACTTGATTACTCTGTTGCTTCAAACTGGGGCACTTTCAGCCGCTTTTAATTCAGGTATGTCTGGAAACAATCTTACACTTGGCATAACACTCTTAGGATAAACACCTCTTTTCAGATTACGACGGGAATATTTATAAAAACCTTTTCAAGATTAGAGGATTCAATCAGGGGCAGTGGTTGGATCTTGTGGATGATAAAACCCACACTGCGATTCTCAAATGCTTCCTTGGCGTTTACGTTGTGCAAAGGTTTGTTTATATATTTATCTTCTCTTCTGAGGACTACTTATCAACTCCTAATATCAAGATTTTACAAATTGAATTTTGAGCCTCAGGATATTTTCTGGCTCGACCATTTCTCCAAGGCAAATGATTCGTGGAAGATCCGCAAGCGCCTTCTGTCGCTCAACACTGACAGCCAGAAATTGGAAAAGATTGGGTCACTCCTGCCAGAGTCTTTTGTATTGGGGGTGAAAGTCTGGAAGGATGTAAGCTCGATATACACAATTTGTTGGATAACATTTTCATGACAATGAGCAGAAACACTTAGCAGGCGATCCAGAGGCAGCTCAAGGCATCGATGAGTTATGTATGAAGCTATCTTCAATGCACAGGCCGTCTATTTCGAACGATGACCCCAGCAAGGGTGTGTACGAGGATGCTGCGGAAACCGACGAGGACAGCGACAAAAAATACGAAGATACATTGGAGGAGATAAGATCGGAAAGCGAGGATTTGATCTGACGATGAAGTGTCAGAGCGGGCGAGGAAACCGTTACAAGATGGGCGGGCCGGAGGCCAGGGTCAGGTTTTCGAATTTTTTTTCGCCTCCAGGTTGCGGGTCTAGTTTATACCATCTTGCCACGTCGTGGACTCATGGTCCAACCTCCACCTCTCATTCGAATCCCTGTGACCCTGTCATCCAGATATGGCTGAAATTTTGTTCGTAACAAGTTGAACACGGAATCTGAATTTTCCAAGTGAAAAGAGTCGGAATTGATTGGGGTTATTGGTGCCAGGCGTAATCTCTCTTCGTAATGCCCTCCATTTCGGGCGTCATTTCTCTTCAGGTCGTAGTCTTGGTTGCAGGGTGGGCGTAATCGGCCTTTCCCATTCTGGGTTGTCTTTTCCCGACGACTTTTCCCTGAAAAATCATACAACGTTCGCCTGTCCTCCGAACCTCTTTCATAACCTCATTGACTGACGAAGCGCCAACGATCGTTGAACCACCGAACCTCGTCCATCGTCCCAAATGTTATTGTATGCGCGGTCTTAAGATCCAAGAGCTTCTTCACCAGTGTAAGGTACCGAGGGTAAATTTTGAGGTGGCTCGTGGGGTTGAGGCTTCAAATTCGAGGTCCGGGGTGCCCACATTTATGCCAACACAACTAACTCGGATGATGCATTGCTCTCACTGGCGGTCTCGTATGCATGACGTCGATTCCAATTTTTATTGCAGTTCGCATGCGCCAGTCTGTAGTACAGAGATATGGGTTAGCTCAGAGCTCTGTGAAGACGGGTGGAAGGTGGAAACCATAAAGAGGTCAAAACCGAACGAGAAGGAGAAGAAAGAGAAACCGAACGATGTAAAAGCAAAGCGTCGGCAGAAATAGAAAGCTCAAAATGAGCAAGAACAATAAACTCACGATAAATCTTTGAAAGACTCTTCCGATTGTGTAACAATCAGGAGCCAGTTCCGTTTGAGCATTTTCCAGTCAGTGCCAACACGGTTCCCATTTGCTGCATCCCCGTTAACAACGGAGCTTGGATGGGAGTAGCCATGCCATTCTAAGCGGTCACACCAGATAATCAGGCGTACAAGGCCCAGATATAGTTTTAGAGGCGATCGCTGGGATACAATTGTAGAGTAGGCAGAGAGTAAGTTAGGAGAGGCAATAGAGGAGTCGGAAGGGAAGAGCACGGAGAGCGGGGTTGGAAAGAGGGACAGGGGTCTGCAAATAATGCGAGGAGAGTGATCGCGAGGAATTTGAGGGAGACGAGGTCTTGTCTAAGCGAGCATCTTGTCTGGTTCGGGGGACACATCGATTATGTCTCGGTTGCGGCTCCTCCTGGTGCAGCAACGTCAAGATGGTGGGGTTTATCTGGAAAATAACATTAGTTTTATCTTTGATAGCACAGGAAAGCGAATCAGAACACAAAAACTGAAAAATTTGGAACGCAATCTCAACAGAGGATCGTCCAAGATTTAGTCTAACCAAACGAATCGAGTAGTGTGGGGAATCGATATAAAGTTCCATAAATTTGGCCTTCGAAGCTTCATTTTCTCATCTGGTAAAAGGCCACTCAAAACATACATCGAAATTGACAACAACCATTCAAAGAAAAACCAACTGTAAACTCACCACACGGTCCATGGACGAAAAGCCCAAAATGATGTTTTCATAAGCAGTCGAGACCATCCAAGCTTCGCATTACGATGCGCATACCATCTCCAGAGTCCAAATGCAAGATGGAGAATTTGGTGGGCAGAGAAAGCGAGAGTGTTTGATTGTTTGATCGTTGACGAAAAGAAACCAGTCAGCCTCATCGTGAGCATGTTTTCAACTTCCGCACCATTACTGTCAACCACCACCATGAGGCACACAACGACCTCGAACACAGCTAGCTTTTTGCCCACGACAGACTCTTTCTGGCCCAGGAACTCTTGTCCCATTTATGAACAGTTCTGTTCAGCTTCGAATACCACTCTACCCCGGAGCTTTAATTGGCAAAACAGTCAAGTCAAGATCTCTGCATTGATATCTCTTTGGAAGAGAGCAACATGCCTCTGAAAACGCAGGAAAGGTGCCCAGAAGAGAACGAAACGCTTTGGGCGGTTCTACCGAATGTCAACCTGGCTTTCCGGAAGGTTCGCCCCCCTCGAATTCCGTACTCTTGTCTTCACCTAATGTTCACAAGGAGCTGTCTGTGGGCCTCCAGTTTGGCCTATATACTTATCTATAGACACAAGCTGGATGTTATCATGACAAGAAGCCATTAACGCTCGCTCACTTTTGGCGAAGTTCTCCCAAATCGTTCAGTCGTGTGGTAAGTAAATTATTTCTGTGTCTTTTTATGCATATCAACTTGATCGCTAACAACGCTCTTTTTCAACCTTTAGCCCGTCCTGACTTCGACTTCAATTCTAAGAACCTTCCATTGCGGACAACGCCAATCCTACCTTTCAAGTCGAGTCTATGTTGCCCAGCCGATTGTTGGTCAAAGTTGCTTTGGGTGTGTCATCTTCTCTCCTCTTTTCTCGTCTCCCTCGTGGTTGACCTTTATAGTTGTTAGAAAGCTCATCCGCATCTACATCGTCGGAGTTGATTGTTGACCAGTGCCGCCTTGGGTTAGTCGTTCTCCCTTTATGTCCTTTCTCCTGGCTGACCTGTCTTTATTCAGAACTAAACTTTCCCGCTCATTCGCATCTACGTCCTCGAAGATGTTGTATCACAAGTCCGACTCATTCGGAAGGCGAGACTGGACGCAAAACCACCCAACCCATCCAACACCCACCTCTCTATGCAAAACTCAAGCACCGCCTGTGCAACAAACGTCCAGGTGCCAGCCAAATCAAGTTGAGAGGACAGAAATGAGTACATGTTTCAAAGTATATCATCCTCAATCACAAGTTGGCCTAGCAGGATAGTGAGATTTCGGAACAGAGATGGCAGATACGAGACCCCGCAAACGATAGTTCTCGTGCGAGGTTGGAAATCGACACTCTCGTTATGGCGAGCGTTGAATCCAAAAGCGTCGAGAGGTTGGGCTTGACAAGAGGAGGTCTTCTGGCGCTGTCCTCCTCAAATTATGCGTCGTCAACCAGACCCAGTCGAAATCTCCCCAATCATCAGCCTCATCCACCCAAATCTTCTACCTCCTTCGCTCTATCTCGTCTCTACACCTGGGACTCACTCTGCGAAAATGTCACCCAGGACTGATATGCCCAGTCGTCACCGCCTACCTCCACGAGCTTTTGCCGCATTCTTTGCCCATCATTACTACCAGTTCTCTGACTTAAAAACCTCAACGCGACTCTTCTACTATTTGCCTCCGTCAGCACAACATCAAGACAACCATACTCTCAGCGTCCACCTTACAAAATTGGCTCCAATGCCTTGCATCCACAACTGCCGAGATCATGATTTTTTCAAGACTTGTCCACTTCACTTTTGCAAGATGATGACAGCTGGTCCAGGAGGGATGAGATTTTGCATAGATGGCTCAACGGGACGATGGACTCCTCCAGTGATAAAGGACATTTGTCGTCAACTTTCTCGTCTCAATTGTGGCTAGTCAGATTTTGGAGTTTGAAGGAGACTATTGATATTATGAAACTGTTGTCCGTTGTTATACGGACTTTAGGTGATGAAATAGTATACGCGTAGTTTTTGTCGGCGAGTGCGTTTTAGGCTTTTGGAGAGGTCTGAGAGATAAGAAAATTAGTTATACTCCGCTTCGATTCAGCTGGAATTCAGAATTTTCCAAATCCCTGCTGCACCTCTTCACGAATCCCTGAGCGCTTGTAACATTAAAACTTCTAATTGGTTTTATACCTCTCAAATTTCTCATATTTGAAATGGTCCTGTTTCTTGTATCAAAAAGAAAGGATTATGACCACATTGAGAAGGCCCATGGAACAGGTCTAGGCAGTCAACTGCGGATATTTGCACTGCCCATGCCGAAAGTGGAACGAAGATGTTGGGTGTGCGGTGCACACCACTCCTTTGCAGTCGACTTTTACTTTCTTGATTCTTGACTGCTCGGTCTGTTCCTACACTTTTCACTTTTCCTCTCAATGTCTAGGCAATCGATTTTCCGGAATGCTCAAAACTGCTCTGTTACGAATAGCCCAATCAACATTCACAATCATGATTCTCGGTCTTCAGGTAATTTAGGCCGCCCTGCGATCCAAAGAACTGATCATTCAGAATGTTGCTCAGGGATTCACCTACTCAGCCAGCAGATCTCGACGAGCGCGATGCACGACTCGTCTGCGCGTGATCCTCCTCCAAGATGTCATCCGGATACTCGCGAAGCCGCCCTCGACACCATCGACGCTTTTGTGGAGGACCCAGAACCTGACAAAGCGGTGATGTGGATGAATGCGCCATTTGGCCATGGCAAGTCTGCGGTAATGCAGACAGTCATCGAGAACTTGAGAGTCTCAGGTCGTGGCCATCGCGTTGCTGGAGGGTTCTTCTTCGGGCGCGATAAAGAAGGGCGCGACAAGGCTCATTACCTCCTACCAACTATTCTCTACCAAATCGCCGAAAATATTCCTGAGATGCACGAACGCATCAACAAAGTGATCAACGCCAACCCAACTCTACCCTCAAAATCGATCCAGGCTCAACTCATACCCCTCCTCGTTACTCCGTTCCAACACTACACTCCTTCTTCCACTCATACTCCGACCGTCTTCATCGATGGGCTTGATGAATGTGATACACCTACTGCCCAACGTTCTGTATTGAAGATGATCGCAGACGCGGTATCTGTCCATCATATTCCCTTACGATTTGTCGTTGCCAGCCGTCCCGAAGTACATATAGGCCAGTGCTTCAAAGCACCACCTCTTTCCTCTATCACGCGCTCTTTCGAGCTGGATGACGATTTTTTGAGCATGGATAATTACTTTCGTGACGAATTCGACAAGATATATGCTTCTCGGCCGGATGAAATGTCGGCAATTGCTCAACCCTGGCCCTCCAATGAGGTTGTTTGGGGTTTTGTACAGCGGGCATCAGGGCAATACCTCTTTGCTTCGACCATTATCAGATTTATCGGCGATGAATATGAAAACCCCATTCAGCAGCTACAATCTCTTTTTTCTCCACTTCCTCATCAACATTCTGCCTTTTCAAGCATGGACGCACTTTACACACAGATTCTATCTGTATGCCCCAACCGACTTCAAGTGCACTTGGTGAACATCCTGGGGATGATTATTATCTGCGCAGAATTTGCCACTATAGCTTCAGTGTCTGATTTGCTTGGGTTACTACCGTCAGACGTTTCAACAGCCATTCGCGGCCTTCGATCCATTATTGAGATCAAAAATCTTCCAACAACACTCCTTCATGACAATCACAACACGGACTTTGCTCTTTTGACCTACCTTTCCCCTTACGTCTCAATTCGCCACCTCTCCTTGAGAGAGTTTCTTACAGATAAAGCTCGAGCAGGTGATCTTTGGGTTGATATGAATTTAATGGAGACTATGATTCATCGACGCTCCGATTTTATACTTGCTTCAAGTATCTCTGAAGTTCCTGGGTTTGTCCCTTAAATATCTCACATCCCGCACTGATTTATTTATCTCATTCCTCAAAGCTCGATGGTCATTCATCCAACAACGTGGTTGTGTCTTTCTTGCCCCGATTCGCTGGTGGATTCTGATACACCAGAGACATCACTTTGGCCCCTACTCACCAGGGAGTTCTCAAAATATCGAAATTACAACTCAAAGGAACGCCAAATCCCTGGATGTAAGTTGCAAGGTTTGAGAGCTTTCCGTTTTTTGATGGATCAGTGGGGTGAAGCCAGAGATGTAAGCATCCTTCTTCACATATACCTTTTCCTCGAAGTAGCTCAATAAGGACTTTCTATCTACTACAGCCTGGAGAAAGCTATTTATACGAAGAGGATTTCAAGATTGCTACATCCATGGTTGCTAGAATCTTGCGTGAACAACTCAATGCGAGGCGCCAGGAAACCATGGATCTCTTCGGATTAATCACCTACTTTCAATTCTACAATAACGGGTTTAGGTCATCTTTTGGAGAGCTCAAGAATCGACCAGACGTGTCGTTCGATTCAGCTCTTCGTGCTATTCGACTTGCGAGCCCCCTTCTTCAATTGTATGATGAAGATATTGGTTTGCCGACCCCGAAGGGATTGAGTATTTGTGTTAATCGATCAATTATGGACATTCTTGTGGACCCAAAGCTCATTGGGGAAACACTCTATCTTGCTCACCGAAATGCTCGACTCCTCGCCCTCTCTCGCTGCTATAATGACATCCTGATCGAGGGCGACTGGAATAATACTTCCCATTCTTTCAACCACAAAATTCGTTCAGTCTTTTCTATGCCAATGATGCAAGCCAATTTCTTGAAGCTTATCGATAACTTCGATAACTTGCCTGGCTCAACATTGGCCGCCCTGGTTGATCAGATTTGTTCATCCCGATCTGTAGAGGTCCTAGATAACCTGGCGGGTTTCGGGATATCCGCAAAACTTTTCTTCGTTCCATTCTTCGTCTTCATAACTATGAATAGTGATGTAAGCGGTGGCGTACTTTTTTCTTGTCTTCAATAGCACTAATAGCTTTCGAATAGCGAGCAAACGACCTTGGAACAAAGTTTCACAGCATTAAAGAGAAACTTAA
This sequence comes from Crepidotus variabilis, assembly GCA_015657495.1. Classification (NCBI taxonomy): domain Eukaryota; kingdom Fungi; phylum Basidiomycota; class Agaricomycetes; order Agaricales; family Crepidotaceae; genus Crepidotus; species Crepidotus variabilis. The sequence continues at coordinate 100,071 of MU157928.1, forward strand.
TATCTTGATTACAACCTTGCTTCGGATGGGGTTGCTTGGAATCATCTTCAGATGGGATCCAGGTAAGCGAATATATCTTTCACTATAATATTTGGCTGACCTTGATGGTTTGCGTTTAGACGGACATATCAACAATCAAATAATGACGATTTACTGGAATCTTTGTAAGATAGACGGCTTCAGTGCAAGAAAGTGGTGGGATCTTGTGGACGAGGAGAGCCACGGTGCGATCATTACATTTTTTCGGTGGCACCGGATCTTCAAGTAAGTTCATAACGTTATCTTGAGTGATAAATTCTGAGAAACGTTTAAATATTTAGATTGCACTTATGGGTAGATCTTCGCGCTCAACTCAAATCTATATCTTGGGTTGACCACTTCTCCAGGGCAAATGATTCGCCAGTAATCATTAATTATCTTCTCTCGCTGCATCGTGACAAGGTGTCATTGAAAGAAGTCGGGCCATTTCTGCCAGAGATTTTCGTAAAAGGGGTCAAAATCTGGACGGAGGTGAGCTTGATATATCTCAAGGGTTGGCATATATCTTAGATCGTGAACAGAAGCACTTAGCGGATGATGTGGAATATACTCGAGAGATCGAGGAGTTATGCTCAGAGTTATCCTCGATGAAGAGATCTTTTTCCAACCAAGAGGAAGTTTCGGGTGCATCGGAAGGCAATGAGGTCAGGAACGATGAAGATACCGAGGGAGAGCACAATGATGCAGCGGAGACTGATGAGGATAGTGACGAGGAGTACGAGGATGCAGTGGAAGAGGTAGAATCAGAAAGCGAAATTTGAGCCTACGGTGAAATATCAAATACAGCGCATTTGTGCATGAGGCAAGGAGTCAAATACTTCCAGTTTCATCGCGGTAGTACATTCACATCTACTATATAACTTTGGCAACGAAGATGAATTTATCTCTAATTCAACATGACATTCGGTGTTGGTGGTTGGGTTTATACACTGGCAAGATAGTAATTTGGATTCTCTGTGGCTTTCAAATCGTATCTTCCCATCTCGACAAGACATCCAGGCCAACTTGATTTCTCGCGATTCAATCTCGTTATGAACCGAAAATATACTTAATCGTAGTTCTCGTCGTCTTGGTGTTTAAACGGCAAGACGCACTATCAGATTGGTTCGCACTCGAAGACTCGAGGTTGGAATCTCCCAGATTGACAGTGAATCGTTCAAAAGAAATGAAATAAGATCTAATATAAACTGCAATGCTAATATCAATGCGTAAAATCACAATCAGGTAAGCGAAAACGTACACAAGATTATCACGAACTTCAGTTCTTTATTCTCCTCATCGAAAAGACTTATAACCTACAAATCCTGCTTCGTAGCCGGCTTGTTTGCCTGGGCATTTCGACTTGATCGATTTGATGAAGAAGATGGCGACAAATCAACGTCGACATCGGCCTCCAGTGACTAGACGAGGACGGCGAAGTAGATGCTAGGCTAGGATCACACTTCGAGGAGTAGCACCAGACCTCATGTCCTCGAGTCTGGTAGGATCGTTTCCTACCTCGTCATCCAACTTCTACTTCTCATTCCCGCGTTCTTGCCATCTAACATGGAAGAGATTTGACCGGTCCGTCCACGAGTTGAGCGCCGAATCCGAATCTTCCCAGTTAGCAGGTGTCCGACTTGAGTTTGGTCCTGGCGCTGGCGCCTAGCGTTTCTTCTCTCAAGAGTATCGACACTCTTTGTAACGCTCTCCATCTGGCATGCCATGTCTCTCGTGGTCGTAGTCTTAACAGTAGCAGTTCGCGTAGTCAGCGTTTGTTAGTCAGCGTTTGTCATGGTGCAAAGACTTTTTCCTGAGACCTTGAAAGGTTGCCGACTTTCCTACGAACCCCTTCCATAGCCCCATCGACTTCCGAAGCGCCAATGATCGTTGAACCACCGAACCTCGTCCATCGTCCCGATTCTTCTTGTATGCGCGTCCTCGGGGTTGGGGAGCTCTTTCACCAAAGTGATGGATCGAGAGTGAATTTGAGATTTGAGTACGTATTCATGTTTATGCTGGCGAGACCAACTTGGAGGCTCTTGTATGACGTTCCGCTGCAAGTCCCAACCACATGTATGCCGGGTAGATTGACATCGATTTTAATTTTTCTGGCAGGGCCGTATGTGCTAGTCTGTAGTGTAGAGAGAAACAAGTCAGTCCAGAGTTCTGTGGAGCGGGTAGAAGGCGGAAACAATAAAGAGGTCGAAACGAGGTTTGACAGAGAAAGCGAATGGGAAGGGGAAGAAAGAGAAAACTGAACGATGTGAATGCGAAGCGTCGAAAGAAACACGAAGCTAAAAATGAGTAAGAACAAACTTACGATAGTGATTCTTAACCAGGAGCCACCTCATCATTTCCAGCATTTACCTGTCAGCGCCAACGCGGTTCACATTTGCTGCACCCTGTTGAGAACATAACTTGCAGGAGAGTAGCCGTGTCATCCCAGGCAGTCACACCAGATGATCAGGCGTGCAAGGCCCAGATGTAGTTTTAGAGGCGATCGCTAGAATACGTAGAGCAGGCGAGAGAGTAGGAGAGGGACGAGGGACATCGGAGGAGTCGAAAGGGGGGAGAGGAGAGAATAGCGCATCCTGAAGGGAGGGGGCAAAGAGGGCGGGGGCCTGCAAATAATGCGAGGAGAGTGATCGCGAGGAATTTGAGGGAGACGAGGTCTTGTCTGAGCGAGCATCTTGTCTGGTTCGGGGGACACATCGATTATGTCTCGGTTGCGACTCCTCCTGGGGCAGCAACGTTAAGATAGTGGGGTTCATCTGAAAACAACATTAGTTTTCCTTCTCATAGCACAGAAATGCGATCAGAAAACAAAAACTGAAAAATTTGGAACGCAATTTCACCAGAGAATCATCCAAGATTTAGTCTAACCAAACGAATTGAGCAGTGTGGGGTATCGACATGACGCTCCATAAGTTTGGCGTTCGAAGTTTCATCTTCTCATCTTGTAAAGGCCACCTAAAACTTACATCGAAACTGACAATAACAATTGAAAAAAGAATAACTAACTGAAAATCCACCACACGGTGATCCGTGGACGAAAAGCCCAAAACGTGGTTTTCATATGCAGTCGAGACCGTCCAAACTTCGCACTACGATGTGCATACCATCTCCAGAGTCCAGAGTCCAAAGACAAGATGGAGGATTCAGTGGGCAGGACAAACGAGAGAGCCTAAACGTGTAATCGTTGACGAAAGCAACCGGTCAGCCTCATCGTGAACATATTTTTGACTTCCGCACCATTATTGTCTGAGCCTGCTGGTGTGACGTAGAAGTAAAGAAACTGGTCAGCCTCGTCGTGGGTACCTCATCGATTTCCACCTCACTGTCAACCACCGTTCACAACAGCCTCGAACTTCTGACTCAGGATGAGCTCTTTTCAGACTTTAAAAATTCTCAAGCTGCCCATGGATTGGCATGCTCAGCATCTACTACCTTACCACCCAAAGCTCGGCGAAATTCAACGAACACCCAATTTATGTCTTCACATCCGTTGGGTAGAGCACAATGGGTTTTGTGTTGACATGCAAATATGTCACTCCTATTATTAGATTACTTGTAGCTCGTCTATAGTATATGGACAGAGCATTCCACATATGTACATGGTCT